>NJDC01001275.1:539232-557870 GCA_002245475.1 Calephelis virginiensis
AATACACGACTCTCAGGTAGTAATTGACAACTGTGGGCTATATGGTAAACAGGGCAAAATGCAGCAATCGGAAAAAAAGATGTTCAGAACACGTTACTTTATCGTGTTCGATAGTCAATTCATGTATTTCAACTATAACAAAGTTGTTAGTTGACAGGAGGGCAGGCTCTTGTTAAATATTATATATAGATCAAAGTACGTTTGCAGATTATGTACATTATTTCTCTCATCATGGGAGCAACGCTCATTAGTAGTCATTAACAATAGAATAAGACTAGTACTTCATAAAAAAATATGCTATCAGATTCCACCTACATATAATAAGTATTTTCTCCTCTCTTCCGTTCTGAAGTCGATTAATAGCATAGTAGTTAAGATTCTAAAAAGCAAACTATTTAATTTAACATACTAAAATGTTATAAGAAACTGTGCAGGTGTTTAAACGAAAAGTACAAATTTATTACTGACGAGTAATTGTTTAAAGCGTCTCAATTCATTATAAATACTATTATGTCCTTCGTACCAAAATTAACATAAAGAGATAAGTAAATTTAACTTACTCAGTAAGCATGCAAGAGAGAATACCGTTCGGAACTGTGGACTAATGTCAAAGAGAAATGGGAAACACTTAAAGGTGTTTACATAGAACTCGACAAACGTAAGGTCTTTTATGTTTGTTCATTCTAGATAATACAAACTGTTCTAAATTAATGATGTAGGAACACGCAATACAAACAAAATACTCGGGAGGATATTTTAAGTATAATTAATTTGATTTCTACGTCTTTAAATAGGTTTTACTTTTAAATGAGAAATTATTTTTTAAAGCTAATTACTAATTAAACTAATTAATAATTTAATACGGTAAAAGTATTTTTTAAGGATTTTTTTCGAAAACATTTTTTTTAACGAACTCCAAATATGAGGTTGTTAATAAAACTATTTTTTGTTATGTTTGTTAATCGGTTTGATTTTGGATGGTTCTTTTTGGGAAGATCGGTCACGATTTAAAGGTAGTCCCATATTACCGTTATCGCGATCTTAATTTCGGTTTTTGAGAAATTATGCATTATTAGGTATTATTCAAATATCTTTTGTCGGTTTGAACTCTAAACTGAAATTGAAATTGGGGTTACTTTTTGCAGTATTACTGAGCTTAAATTATTATTCAATCAGCTTGGTCTAGTTACACGGGACGGTAATAATTCAATATATTTGCACATTATACAATAAATCTCGTAAAATCAGCTATGTTTTGATTTTGGAACAAACTTTAGATTATTATAATTTGTACACCTTTTTGTATATATTTAAGTGAAGCAGTATCTAATACTCTAATTTTTATACATAATTAAGCTTATTTATTCATTTCTGACACTTTTGTGGGTGTGTTTAATAATTTGTTCTGGTATTAATTTAAGTATGTTTATGTATCAGTAGGTATCATTAACTAACACCCATAATACAAGAATTTTGAAGAAATTTGCTTATTTTGGGGTAAGATTCAATTTATGGAATTTATCTAGAGATTTGTTTAGTTATTTAAGTAAGTATTTAATTAAATAAATAAATATCCTTGGACAAGTTACATAAATTGAACCTAACCCCAAAGTAAGCAAATTATATGCTTGTGTTATGGGTGTTAGTCAACGATTCTAATACATAGAAATACTTAAATAAATACCAGAATAAATTTAATAGACACCCAGACCCGGAAATGCAGATATCTTAATGTTCACCACAAAAATGCCTGCCCCCTTCGGGAATTGAATCCAAGTCTCACGGTTCGTCAGTGTAGTTAGGCGTATACGCTAGCTATTCGATCTCGTTCTTGGCTATTATGTACGAACCTTTAATACTAAAACAAATGTGGAGCATTTCCCCAATTAAAATTTGGACAATATTGTCAACATTATGCGACCTTACTGATATTACTTTTTTTTATTTATTAACATCATATCTTTTTTTATTCTACTTATAAGTATGTATCTTACGCTAGCTATTCGATCTCGTTCTTGGCTATTATGTACGAATTTTTAATAGCAAAATAAATGTGGAGCATTTCCCCAATTAAAATTTGGACAATATTGTCAACATTATGCGACCTTACTGATATTACTTTTTTTTATTTATTAACATCATATCTTTTTTTTATTCTACTTATAAGTATGTATCTTACGATGAGTGTTCTCTACCAGGCATAATAATTATTCACGCAACAATTTGAATTTCTTAATTATTATAACAGAATGATTAACCAAAGTTATTTTAGGTTTTTTGTGGCGGACTTGAAAAATAAACTTTTCCAGTAAATAGGGTTTGTTTTAAATTTAAACAACAAGTCCGAAATTTAAAAAGAAAAGTTATTAAATCGAAAAATGAAGCAAACGTTTCAATTATCGTAAAGTTTAAACACCGTTTTCAGATTAGCAGACCGTCAGCTCTTGAGAGAAAGCGCTTACGGCTATGAAATATTTTATAAACTTTTTACGTTTGATTTTAAATCCTTCCGGGATTTCGCACATTTTTTGTAGGGATACGATGACCCCATCACTGACTTGTGGCATCACTACATAGGATAAAACAAACTCGCTTCCTCGTTCCCTATATCCCCGTTTTTTTAATAGATAAAGTGATTGAAGGGGAAGGTTTATATGTATATTTTATACCCGTGCGAAGCCGGGGCAGGCCGCTAGTAATCTTATAATTTAGATAACTAGATTTTTCAACTATGCAGTCAGAGTAGGCAGTGGAGTATTGCATTTCGTCCGTGTATTTTACTGACTTAGCCATTCTTACTGCCCAGCTTGTTAGTTTCTGTCAACACCATATTCGACTCAAAGTGCAGCAAACCTAATTCAGTATACATCTTACCCTCAGAAAATTAATTTCCTTGTTTGTATTCTTACAGGAAAGTAAAAATGTAAAGAAAAAAAGGAATCTTCAGGCTCATATCCCAGAAGGTAAGGTAAGATAGCTGAAGACACTAAGTAAAAATGTACGTAGAGGTAAACAAGTAGATGAGATTCTCATACTCAAGATATATTTAGCAAAAATGTGTCTCATTGTAAACTCAAATTTAAAGAATGTCTAGGAGTTAGCCTAATCACCATATAATACCAATTTTCTGCGATTGCGAGGCTTAGTTCCCATTTCTGATTGGGGTAAGAATTGATGTGATAATTACAGCTGACCGTATTTTGGGGTTCTGTATGGTTGTCATTACATATTAGCGTGTAATGTTTTTTTTTGTCTTACTAGAAATGAATAACACCAATGCCACCAGCATATAATTTGCCTACTACGGCTAGAAAAATTCTAAAAAATGCTCAATTTTAGTATTGTTTACAACAATAACCGACTCGATAGCATAATTTCAAAAACTTAAAAAAGCGCCTGCAATGAATGTTATGTTATCTAAATAAACAATTGAATGCGTATTGTTAAGTATAGAATAAACAACATTATATAAATGATTGTTTGAATGCAATGTATAGATGGATAACGTCTGAATACATATGTATAACCTACATTACAATTAAAATAATTATAAGCGTAGTAATCGCTTTTCAAAGATAAAAAGGCCAGCTGCTGCATCATTTGAACGAATCGAGTACCCAATATATTTTTTTAAATCCGTTGACAAATAATACAAAACTTTTGCTATTAAAATATTTTAAGAGTGTAAAGAATTTTTAATTTTTTACAGAACAAAATTAACAAAGACAATTAACTTAATAACTGTCACAATCCTCGCTAACCAACTGGTATTCGAATGGTATTTTTTGTCATTAGCCATATGGTGACACGTGGTGACAAAGATCTTTTTATGTGTTTTTATGTCACGCTATTTTAGGAGTGTCTGGGTTATGGTTAAAACAAAATTACAAATGACATGCACTTGTTTCAATTTCTTCAGATAATTCAATACATACATATGGAAAAAAATGAAAATAAATTTATTTACAGTGAAAACATAAAAACAGTAGAAACATAAGTAGATAATAACAGGATATCTTCTCGCCAAGTCCCTTGCTGGGTAGAAGTGTCTAGTAATTAAATAAATTAATATATATTAGTATATCGATTACTTTTCCCTGCATGTTAGAAAACGATAGTTGCAAGGATTAATGTTACTTCTATACAAAAATGTATTTAGTTGGACGATTTTCCCCAATAGTCTTGATCACTGTGTGTTGGTCTATCAAACTGCATTCTATAGGAAAAGTAGTAGCCAAAGGTACAACCAGGACACCCACGACTAGCCGAAGACAGTAAGTCTCAGTGGCAAATCTTTCGAGACCCAGGCACATATTCAATCTAGTTAACATTGCTTTTTTTCATCAGAAAATTAAAAAAAAACACAATTTTCAATTTATTGCCCCATCGAACCTGGAACCTCATACAGTCTTAGTTCAATACACGACCGTAAGACCACAGACGATATAAACAAAATAGATTTAATTCTTAAAAAGAGACCAAAATTGAAGAGGATGATAAAAAAACACTGACAAAACTACAAAAAATAAAAGACACTAGTTCAAACATTTTGAAAACTTTTGTTTCACAGGGGAAAATAGTTGCAATAATATTGACAAATCAAAAGTATTAGTAGCATTGATTAGTAAAGATAAATATTTTAGATTATTATATGTTATTAACCCTTACCCTTTTCAAGGTAGAGGCAGTATACATGCCACCAAAAAAAATATTTTTTTATTCTCGACTGTATCTTTCACCGGTATTTTATTTTTTATTGATGGCAGCATCAATGATTTTTACGTCAAAAATGAGCATCCTTTTGACAAGATCCATCCATCCACACATTTCCCAAGACTTTTCCGATTTAAAAAAAATCTTAAAAATCAATTAAAAATACCCATATTAACATATCAAAATTTCATTTCTGTACTACCTCTAGTTTTCTCGGCCTTATAAAGGGTTAAACTTATGCTATCTGTATTTATTTTGGCATATTTATGGGCAGTCCTATATACCAAATCGATAGACATGACAATAAATAACCAATAGCATTCGTTGAATTATTTAATATACTAGGTTTTTCTAGTGCTATTCAATCATCACAACCCCACATCCGAAATAATTTTTATTCGCTTGTCACGTTATTGGTAATCAATAATATTGTTAAACATAAATATACATAAAACATGTTTAAATATTTATTAAAGATCCACACCGATAATTACCAAAATATATGCTCAGTCCATTTGACCTCATTTATCCATTCTTTGTGATTCTCCATCCTTGCTTGATTGCAAATTGAGAATATACGATAATCAGTCGACCAACGAGGCGGTCAAATTTCTGGCGGCAAAACAAAGTTATAAAAACCTTATATCTGATAATACATCCCAGTAGCGATAATAAATCTAAACGGAGACTAACAAAGAACTAATCCCATTGGTCTTTCGGTAATAAATATTACGCACATTTATGTCATCAGCCATCTTTTGTTCGGCAGCAATCAGTTCAAGTCGGCTGCCCTTCATGGTTTTTCTGGAGAAGGCATGTGTTTTTGCGATCGCACGCCAGCGTGTCACTCAAATGACTGATGTGCATGTGTCAGCTACTTTTTGCTAACCACAGATTATGAAACAATGTAAAGAGACCGACACAAAGTTTGTTCAGAATCGCAAAGTTGATATTGCGTAGCTTGACTTTTTTTCAACAAACTTTTCAAGTGATTGAGAGAACTACAGTAATATTTACATTCAATGCAAATACAGCTTTTAAATACAAGAATTAACAAAATAATTCGATGACAATAACTATGTTTTTTTATGATATTGGAAGGCAAACAAGCAGAAGGGTTTCCCGATGGTAAAAAAAAATATGCAGCCTAGAGACACCAAAGGTGATAATGATGCGTTGCCAACCTGAGGCTAGGATGAGAGGCCTCGATAAAACAAATAGATAAATAAATATCCCCAGACAAAGTACACAAATTGAAGCTAATCCCAAAGTAAGCAAAATATGTTGTTGTAACATGGGAGTTTGTCAATAAAAACTAAAGTTTTTTAATAACTAAAAATACTAAAGTTAACTAAAGTTAGTAATTAAAAAAACTAAAACTTAGTGTTAGTAATTAAAAAATAATTTACAAATAAAGGTTATACATATACCACGTAATTGTCAGTACGTGTTTATTTATTTCAAGTTTTCAATATTTATTAATTAATCCGTACAAAATATTAATACTAAATAACTAGAGGAGAGTAAATTTCTGTAGAATAAAATTATCCATATATGGATTTATGGATATGAATTAATAATAATACGTATTATTACGTATTAATAATTATAATTATTAATACGTGATGCCAAAACTTTGGACCCCTTTTTACGAAAATTGCGCGGACGCAGGAGCATAAAATTTGACACACTTATAGTTTATGTGTAGGAGATACGCAGAACGCTAAAATTTTTCAATAACAATGCGTATAAAGTACATTAAATCAATAAATAAGACATTACCCACACTACCATGCATTTGACACACACAAACAAATATATTGATGATAACGATAAAAGATCACAGATGGCACACAAAAAGTTTGGAAACAAAGTTGTTGGTCTTGAGAAATCAAGATGGCGTTCTTATCAACAAGATATTAAAATTTATTATGGTCGAATTTCGACCAATGGTCGACCACTAGTTTAAGAAAAAATAGGGCTAGACGACTAAAGATGGATAGTAGAACACAATTTGAGCGTTTTTAAAAGATTGCTTGTCTGTCTGTTAGTTTATACATCAAAACCCACTGGACAATTTTAGTGAAATTTGGTAAGACTATATTTGATACTACCTAGAAACACATAGGCTACTTTTTATTCGATTGGAAAAAAGAAGTTGGAAATAACTGACAGTCAAAAAACTTAGCAAAAATAGTCCAAATAACTTTTTAACTTGACATCTGGAACGTGCAGGAGCATTTGAGTGTATAGGTCATATTTACTTGGCCTTTGTGTTTATTATAAATTTCAACCATATTAACATCATGAATGTGAAAGTATGTCTGTCTATTACGATTTCACAAAATTTGGCTTATGTACCCCAACAATGATGAAAGTTTGTATAGAGTGTCAATTATTATTCATCTTTGATTTATAAAAAGATGTAGACAAATATTAAAAACAAGACAATATTTTTCTACATAAGCTTTTATTAGCTGTTAAGCGGAAGGAAGTTCGCCGAGTTGATTAGTATTTAAATAATTGAAGAAAACTCCAGTCTTAGGAGGACAGATATTTGTTTTCATCGCCATTACCATGAGGAAGAATTTAAAAATAAGATTTTATATTTAAATTAAAAAAAAACAAACAAAATTCAGATGACATAGTAACGTATGTATATAAATTATAGTGACCATGTTAGATTAAATTGTAAATGGCACTTTATCAACATAAAAAAAGGGTTATATTAAATAGTACAAATTAAACTTTGCGCTTTTTATTTTTCTGCTTTCCTATGACGATGACCTCCGGATAGTAAGAAAGACAGAAAAACTTATTCATTTACTTAAACTAGTTTAGAGTAGAAGAAGAAATATACCACGAGATCAAGTAGATAAATACTCTAAACATACATTAATAAAAAAGTACATTTTTATATGTATATTTCAAAGGCAACTCGTCTTTGAAATAAGTAAAAAATATACTCATAATAAGGACTTCATATTAACATAATTAATTATGAAGCCGCATCTGTACTGTTTTGTCTTTGTTTCAGAAATAAGCCGACAAAGGGGTCTTTGGTGCGTGCAAAACTTTAACACATTGCCCGAGTCACAAGTTTGGTAACAAAAAAATAAATAATTGCTTCTTTGCTTCTCCTTTATATAATTAAGAGGATTATGACCTTTTTGTACTTACAACTTAAAGTTTTATTTTTAATTAGGAGGGTACATTTGTTTTATAGAATTTCTATTACTTAGCTTTTCTACAACATCTATTGTTGTAGGGTTCAAGAATTTTTTATGATTTCCTTTTATTGATGGTCTACATTTTAGAACTCAAAGTTTCAGTCCTGCTGTCAGAACACATTGCGTTTAACTTCTGTAGGATTCCGTAGAAATTTTCTGCCTTAAATATATTAGATCATTGTGGAATCAATCACCATTTGGCGGTGTTTCTATAGGGTTGAGACTTGGCTTGACTTCAAGATAAAAGCTTTATTATTTCTAAAAGGGTTTCGGCGAAACTTTGAAACTGTTGGTATTATCTACAGGCGTTTATTGTTGGCAGATATTACTTTCCAAAAGAGTAACAGTTTGCTTGTTTGCCTTCTTTATTCAACTATTATTTCAAGATAATCGGTCCAACTTTTTTTTAAGAAAATTTTTAAAATGAAAAACTTTAAAATACAATTTGTATTTAACTAGCTGTTGTCCGCTACATTGCCTGCGTAGTAAATGGTTCCTCAAAAACATTTTTCGTGATAAAATGTACCCTCCCTTGGATATAATCAAATGTAGGGTATATACCGTGTGTGCCGAATTTCATGAAAATCAGTTCAGTAGTTTTTGTGTGATGGAGTAACAAACAACATACAAAGTTTCGCATTTATAATATAAGGACAATAGTTACAGTTGCCTCAAATTGGGTTGGGAATTTTTTCTCTTTTTGATAAATTGCGAATATTTTTTTTTGTTTTCAGTTGTAAAGGCAAATCGGAAAAGATGAAACATACATCAAAGTATGTTATATCTCAGAGTGTGTATAAAGTTAGAGATAAACTAACTTGAAAAGTGTTAACGCATTTCTTGGGAAATACTAATTAATCCAATGAGGAGTCTTCACTTTGACAAAGTTCGTCACTTACACCCTTCACAACTAGAGTTCCAGTCGTTTGGATTGTAGATCGTGCCAAAGTTGTACATAAATATACAGGGTTGAAAAAAATTACCCTCCTTCGGAAGCAGCCGCATAAATAGGATATGCCTAATATATTCTTAAGTATTTTTTATAAAACAGCAATTTTGATAACGTCGTCAATTACGTCTACAAAACTATTCCCAAAGGAGGAACTGAGATCCTTGTAGATAAATAATGCAGAGCTTTGATAAATGAACGAACTCTGCGATTTATTTGAGAGCACCTTATAAATTTCTGATAGCTGATTGATTTAGACAGAGTCACGACAGACGGTAAATAGATAAATCTCTACTCTATACTCTAGAGACAAAATCTTTAAGGTTCGTTTCATACTCACCAATATTCTCATGATTGTAGATAAACAATATTGGTTTAATAATTAAGAATATTACTTTTCAAATTTCGTAGCTGTATGTGATATTTTTCTTTTCGATATTAAATAGCAATAAGTATACTAATTTCTTAATGACCGGAAAAACATAGGTGCTACATATTTATGAACAGGAAAGATTTCATGTCGATGTACAGACCCAAACATTGACGAGCACTGACAAGACGTCAGAATAATATATAGGCAAATACTAACACCTTGCAAAAGCATCTTACGCTCTTTTTTCTTCTGTCTTCACATTATTTGAGACAACTTTTTTGAACGCCAAATTAAACACGATTTTAATTATTTGTTTGTTAGTCATTTTGTATTTGATAAAAGTTTCTTAATATATTTTGCTTAGATTATCGTTTCTTAAGTTTTTATTCCTTCTCTATACTAGAAATAAATTTATCTCGATCCTAGTTGTGTTACATCAAATTAATTATTTATCAGCTGATATGTAAAGATTGTCTTTGTTGTCACACGATTAATTTACTGTAACGCGAGCGACTTCGACTAGAAACTTATTTTTAATTTTAAACAAATATTATTCATACGGATATATGTATAGTGAAGTTTTTTAACAAACTATGAGTTTGAAAAACACTTTTTAAATTAGCCGCTACCTACGGATTTGTTCATAAATAAAAGTTTGTTAGATCCCGTGCCCTAAATATTTGTCGTGGTCACATACTACCAGAGTGCCGAATATCTTGGCAATTGAGTTACTTCGAAATTAAGGCATTTTATACAAATTTGTAATAACTTTTTCGCTAATGCAAAGCAAATTCCGAAAAAGTCAAAAAATTCTACACTAACCCATTCACTTCATGTGTGTCAATATGCAGCCTGATCAGTTATGTTGTGTAAGCTGTACGTCGACCAGCCAGCCAGTTAGTCACCTTTGCCTTTTAGAGATAATCAGTTACTAATTTAAATACAATTTGGGATGAATTCTAAACTAGACTGATTTGCTACAAAATTTAAAAATATCTTTTACCAATTAGTACTAAAATAAAACTCATAAATATACGCCCACATAATATATTAGGTTTGGAGCAGGTCATATCTTTAGACTTAAACAAATAATTAACTTATCCTCAGACGTAAAACCAATAAATTTTAGCAATAATTTAATGTCGTTCTTAAAAAAATATATTAACATTTTTACTTAGTTTCTGAAATAGGATGTTATTATGTCACTACAACATAAATATCTCTTGACGACTCTGGCAAATTAATAGTTTGTTTTATTGGTTTGTTAAAAGATATATAAAAAAATGAGAACAATTATTATAACAAGTTAATCTAAGATTAAATAATTATATAAAAAAAATAGTTATAATAAATACTTTTGTCCTAAGAAACGTAGCAAGAGTGGAAATATTAACAGAGTATTAATTAATTTTTTTCTTCAAAATATTCGTTATTATAGAACGAGGATAACTAATTTTATAATAAGGATTAAAACTAAAACGATATCAAGTTTTAAAATCAAAACACAATTAGCTTATTTCTTAACGAGAAAATTATTTTTTAATTATACAGTTTAACTTACTACAACTGTAAGTCAAAAAGTGTCTTGGCTTCCCAAATAAGAGAATGCCTACTTTTTTTAGTTTTTGCTACTTTCTCTCAGTGTGTCAGCTATATCTAGGACAACCTACCGAGCGCCTTCCTATTGTTCGATCCAGACTTCCTTCCTTTATATTGCGAACCTCTTTCACCCATTCGAGCCCACAAAGTCGATAAGATTTGCTCTTATTAATCATATTAGATATAGCTACAAGTTGCTCAATTTCAGTATTCGTCCAAATCCTTAAACTGCCATACAAGACCCAGGACTTATCAAGGAACTTTTACTAGTAAAAGTTAAATTCATTTTATTTTCAAAAATTTCAATACTAAGTCTTTAGTCAATCCATGAATCTATATTACTAGTTGAACTTTCACTAGTAACAATGACCCGATGTCAGCAGAATTTGGGAAATGACATCAGGTCTTTTATTGTTATTCTCCAGCATTATTATAATTTCATGAGTAAATCTACACTAGTAAGCCAGAAATATCGATACAAAGTCAATATCTAAACAAGTTCTCTTATCCCTTATGTAAACAAATCCCCAATTTCTAAATAGAGGTAAATTACTTTTGAAATGTAAATTTAAGGGGAAATTTAGGAATATGTCATAATGACACAATGCGAGAGTTTTAAATTGGTAAACTGCATTGATTTTTTCTTTTTAAGCTAATATTTATTTAAATTAAAGGGTAAAAGAGTTGCAGATTTTTATTTGAACCAGTAAAATAAATCCTCGAAAGTGAAAAACATTATTTGTCTGCAATATGCGTCGGTAGATAATAGACGTCGTTAGTCGGAGTGGGATAGTCGTTTGGGGCGTTACTTTTTCAAGTCATTGAGTCAATCGTTTATCACGATCTGTTGTGTTAACTTTAACAGCGGTCCGGGAATCCAGCGGCGTGGAGATGTATTGGCAGTTTATTTTTTTATTTTACCTCAAGCTTTATGCTATTTATGGGAAAAACATTCTTTTATTTTTAGTTGAGTTTCGCCAAATTCAGTTTTGATTTAAGGTGCGTGTTTTCTTATTCTTATTGCCTTAACTTTATCTGAAAGTTGAAGTACAAAAAGATCGAGCACTTATATACTATTACTTTTTACCTGTTTTTGTTAATATCCTTTTGTATTATGAATCATTTTCCTACCGCTGCCACAATATTTCTTAACGCCATGTTTTAATATACCTTAAAGCACAGGGGTTGCGCTACTCGATTTAGGCTAGTATCTACCTATATATTTACTTATTATTTTGTTCAGTGAACCTTCAAGGAAGTACTGCGCTTTGGTTACTACTCACTGAGCTGGCGGTTAGCGGTCGGCCGGCATGCTAGCAACGTTGTTATAATGTTTAATGTGCATTTCTGAATATTAGGAAATTTGACTGCTTGATTATCACTTAACACTATTAAAAACCTTAAACCAGTTAACGACCATTTACATCGTCATGCCGCTATTACTGATGTAGCGGAGCTTAATGCAATATGCATAGGCATTACACATAATATTATATTCTCAAAAATGAAAATAAATGCTTATCATGTGACAGTTTTCACTTTAAACATAAAATGACTTATGAATTATACAATAAAGATAACATTTCAATGAGATTCCATCCATTCCAAACCTTTGTTGTTCAATTTTCGGGGCCAGTCATTTCGGATGTCAGGCTCATTAATTGAAGTAAACGGTCAAAATTTTCCAGTCATTTCCCTTCGCGAATAAAGACCACATTTTCATTTCACCCGCTTTATTTTATTTAGGCCAAGTAGTCTTTACTTAAATGTGTTTTACATTGAATTTATGAAAGTCACGATTTTTGGCGCAAGTCAATAAATTCTACGAAATGTTTTATAATATTTGTATTATTCAAAAGCCTTATCTTCGATGAGATGGAAAGTCAAATCGTAATTTTTATACTGGAAGTAGTTCCGGTGGTAATCAATATGGCAACCCGTTTCACATTTAGATCGATAAAAACATCTTATCGATTAAAAATTCTGTCATATAATATACACTTAATAAAATTAGAAAATAAAGCGTGTCATGTGTAAAGCTGTGTGCCAAGTGTGAGTTTTTGAAATGATTTACTTCACTATCGCGTTTTCGTTTATCGACATAAATGTATGGAGTTATCTAGCGGATAGTCGAAACAAGTAAATTATTCCATATATTTGGATCGTCCAAACGCAAACGCGCTAGTAAAGTAAATTCGTGCGCAACTCACACTCAGCACCCTGATATTTATTTGTAGGTCTGGAAGGATCATGACACTTGGTATTCGATACTTCCCGCCAACCTCGCAACAAAATAAAATGAAGATAATTAAAAAAGTGTGCTTAAATATATTTTTTTTAGATTAATTTTAGTTACTTAATTGCAAATTAAAGAATCAAATTAAACATTTCAGTCGCCTTTATATAAAGCGATTAAAATTAAACTAGAGGCCTCCTATTTATCTTACCATTTTTACGTAAAGTATCTTCACGCCCATATCCCCGAAGATGTAGGCAGAGGTACAACCAAGGCACCCACGACTAGCCGAAGACACTAAGTCCCACAATGTGATAGGTGGCAACCGGGCACATTTCCAATCCTACCCACATTTTTTTTAATTAGAAAATTGGAAAAATCCAATTTTCTTTTTGTTGGCCGACCCGGGATTCGAACCCGGGACCTCATGTAGTCAAGTCCAACACCCGGACCGCTAGACCACAGAGGCGATCAAACCATTTTTACGTTCATCTGAAAATTTGCATTTAAAATGTTGCTATTGGAACTTAATGAGGACTTTTTGACATTGTCAAATTTCCCTTGCGCGTGATGGATACTAAACATTTTTACCCGTTCTTTTGTAGAAAATGACCACTCTACTCTCCTACCTCCTATCCATATACTCGCCTCTGTGGTTTAGAGGTCTGATGTCTAGAGTTTGCGTTGACTACATGACGTTTCAGGTCGATTCCCGGGTTAGGCAACTCGAAATTTGTATTTTTGAATTTTCTAATAAAAGCTTTATTGTCCGGGGTTGGATGAGTGCCCGATTAGCGATAGATTTAGTAATCACATTAGAGCACTAATAGCACCTTCGACTAATCGTGGTTGTACCTCTGCCTACTAGTACGGCGATACGAACTTGAGGATATTTTCTTTTTGATTCCCTACTAAACGGTAGTAGGAGGCAAGAATTGGTTGTTTTTTCAGTAACACCCTAACCTTGAGTAGGCGACAATTTTTTGTAACGTCTCATCCAGTTTGTTCCGATGTTATTTAAGTACTCAGTTTTAACCCTGTTGTTTTCCCCGTGTTGGTCACAGTCCGTTGAGTAGAACCCATCCATCCATGTACTTTTCTGCTAGGCACCTCGTATGAGGCGAGCACTGGTTAATATGTAGGTTAGCACCAATAAGACCACTAGTGGTATAGAGCTTTTTAGCAACTTGCCCGGCATCCACCGCCTTGCCTATTCCTGCCGCCATAATAACTCTATCATGTTCCAGCTCAAAAGGTAGGGTAGCCGGTCAACATGCAAAATAGCGTACCTACAACATGGGAACCTTGTACGTTAGCTGAACTCTCACATAAAAAAATATCGTTTAGACTAGCTAAAACCTATTTTTTTTTACTATTTTGCTTTTAAATTTGTTAAATTAAAAGGCTTTACAATTTAGCTTCATGCTGGCGTCCCATCTTCTCCATTTTGGTATCTATAGGCAACGTGTATTTCTTACAATCGGAAAGTATGTCTACCTCCTTGTTGAAAAGTCTAGCAGCTGCCAGTTTGTGGTTACAATCTAAATATGTTTAGATTTATTACATAATAGTAGTTTCACGCAGCTTTGTCTGCGTAACTTGGCTTTTACTGAAACGATTTTGATAAAACAAAGCCTATGTCACTCAGGGATAATGTAGCATTCTAAGTGTAAAAGAATTTTTGAAATCGGTTCAGCAGTTTTGGAGCATTTCAAACAAACAAACAAACAAAAAATCAAACGTTTCCTCTTTATAATATTAGCATAGAAATACTTACTAGACAACTAAACTAAATACTAGAAATAATCTATACAGATGTGTTCGGTTTTGGACAGAATTGCCACCTATCGCATTGTGGAACTTACTGTCTTTGGCTAGTCGTGGGTGCCCTGATTGTCATACCTACTTCTTCATGGATACGGGCGTACGCGGCTAATGTACTACATAATGCAATCCCACATAAATCATGAGATAAACAATATCGAACAAAGCCGTAATCATCGAATTAACAGTTCTTTTCGCTTAGTTATCGAAAAACTCTCGTCACTGTCGGGAAATCAATTATCCCTAACACTGAGGGATACACGTCACGTGTAATTGACTTGTTCATTTATTTCTCCCCTATACTTTATTCTATTTAAAATAATTTTGTCTTAGTGACTAAGTATTAATTATAAATACAAAATACATTGTTCGTCAGTGGCGTCAGTGTTCGCTGTTGTTGTGTTTCGTGCTGGAAGGTAGGGTAGGAGGTAGATTAGCGCCCTAAGGTTTGGTTACGGTACTAAGATAGCGACACGCTTCCCGTTTACTTGCTAGTCTATGTGCCTATTGTAGAATACACCATCTACCTCCCTGCGACAAATAAGCAGACAGATTTTCAGGTGCTATGAAATTTACGCCGTTTGTTAACACCAAAGGTAATTTGTCAAACTTAAGACGGCGTGTTAGGGCTCGCGCTAAAGTAAGTTAGTTGCTACCCAACCCTCCAAACTGGAACACGTCGATAGCAAACACTTATGTTTTGATGTCAGGAATAGGCAAAGCAGTGGTACAATTCTGGCGAGCCGCTGCGAAACTCTACGACCAAGTCAAAGGTCACGGTGTATTTAGGCTTGTGATTTAACCTGGCTGAAAGGCAGATAGTCTATTGTGTAAAAGAGCCTGAACAACCGGAGCTTACATTAAATGGGGTTTATCGAAGTAACCCCCTGCGATGGAACAAATTAATTTTTGCTGGCAAAAATGATAGTTGTATTTTGGCTACATACATACACATATATATCTTCACGCCAAGTCCCTTACGGGGTAGGCAGAGAGTATTGAGTGCCAGACCTCACAATCCTGACAAACCTGTCTTCCTCCCTTCACATTCATAACCCTTTTCATACAAACACGCCAGTTTCGGAGACTCTTGACACCACAATCGGATAATATCCGATTGATCTGATCGTGAAATGTCAGCCTTTGGGCTCCCCGGGTACCTACATCCATCCACATTCGCATTGTATATCTGCTTTGTCAATCTTTCATCTGTCATTCTTTCCACATGACCGAACCAGCAAATTTTTAAGCTTGTGATTTGCATGTTAGCCAATGGTAGTTTAATATGGAAATACCGTTATAAATTTAATAAGCTTTTACACAAGTTAGCATAGAAATCATATCATAGAATATATTCATATCATAGAATATATTCATTACAAAAATAGCAATTGGGAACAAAACCAAGCTTTGTCATTCTTTCCACATGACCGAACCAGCGGAGCATGCCCTTTCACATTTTAACGCCAACACTTTCTTTCAATCTCACTCTTTCTCGGATCTCACTGTTACGAATGCGGTCAGCGAGCGTTACACCACAGATTTTCTGTAGTGCTTCATGCTCTTTCTGACATACCCAATTCTCGCTTCCTTACAATAACGTTGGAATAAGCACAGAATTATGCATTTTTATTTTGGCTAAATGGAAGTAATCGCTACATTTAGTGAGGAACCTTTCTTGAACGAGTTCGACTTAAGCTTGAATCGTCTCCCACCATTGTAGCAATATCGAAGATAGTTTCTCCACTTCTTATCTTAACTTGGTGGAATTTCATTCTAGACGCATTTATGACTAATTCTTGCACTAGAGACAATTTTAAATAATCAATTGTATTTGGGAAAGGACAAGTGCTATTCGTAAGTAATTGTATCTATAATTATTACAAAGAAGTTTAATTTTTAACCGAGTTCAAAAAAACGAGGAGGCACCGACTTTAGACTTATTACTAAATATCACATATAAAAAAAGGCAGTAAATTATTAATATATTTTTTTTATTTTTAGTTTTGAAGTAGGTTCTTATTAACGTAGTTATTTTTATCAGTTGTATTTTCGTTTGAACTTAATTAATATCTCAACTCACCATACACAATTAAAACCATTAAAACGAACCGTGTAAATATAAATTAGTTACACATTTTGACGCCCACATCCTAAACCTACAATGAAGATGTGAACTTATCCGAAACAGTAGGTCCGTATCAAATAACATGAGAATTATTAATGCTTTTTTGGCAAAGGGCGTGACTGTTAGCCGTTTTTAGACTTTGGGGTTAATTACAGATAACGGGTGCTATTTTGCTCTAAAGCTTTGTTTTCTTAGTCGAAATGCTAATGAAACAAGGCTCCTAAATTTATATTCGAGATATAATCTGATATGCAAATTTTGGTAATAAAATTGTTATTTAATTTCATTATCATATAACGTAGACTTAGTTTGTATATATATGTTTGTATATTTTCAAAGTGAATTGGTTTTTTAAATTATCGGGTCACTACCTAATTAACCACGCCTATGAGATTAAGCTCTGATCTATACCCGAAAAAGTCAAGCGTGTATGCAATGTATAGCAATTACTTCAAGAAACTTATTTAACTCAATGCTTTAAACATATAATGTTTTTTTGGAATTGGCAGTTTATCAAAATTATTTTAATATTTAGTTTCATTGTTAAGGTATAACCTGATTCTTTTTTTTTTAGTTTTTATCCTAGTATCTACCATTTGTCAAAATCAGTTAAAGTACATTAAAATACCATATATTGCAAACTCATAAGTCGTCTAAATGTCATCGTCATTAGTAAGTCGTCATGACTATGTTGGTAGCATAGCAATTGGTAGCACGAGGTTACGGTACGTTATTACTGTAGCATCATTACCTAAGCTCCTCGAGTAAGATTTAGCGGCACCGAGGTAACACACCATACAATAATTTGTTAATAAATACATAAAGTACTGTGAATCACGTGACAAAATTAAACATATGCCTAGAAAATAAAATTTTTTGACTCAATACTTCCTAGAAATTCAAAAATTAAGAAAAAAGTGCGTTCATATTTTATCTCAATTTCGCCAAAAACATCCTTAAACATCTTTAATGTCATAATTACTAGCGTTTGGGGTAGAACAATTAGTTTAATTTTACCACCTTATTTTAATGCTAGATATAATATACATTTACGAATAGTTGTCATTTTCCACATTCCTCTGATTCTTGCAAGTAACTCATCTGTTACTGCGACCCTGAATAGAGTATTTCTCCATCTATTTAATAAGGACTTATACTATATTGACTAGTTTGTGATCACTGTTAGGGAATTTACCCAATACGAGTGGTTTTTCGAGCTGAATGGCCTGCCTATAGTCAGTAGTCACTACAGCTTACAAACTCAAATAAACATCGGCAGACACAGGTTACTAATAAATAGCAATTAACTTATCTCGCCTGAATAACCATAACCAAATACATCTCTGTCACCATAACATCAATGATGTTTTTATAGTGTTTCGGCGTGAATAAAGGTAGCCTCTAAACTTAAGAACTCTTACATTTTATTACGCTAAAAGAAGTTTACTTGAACATTACAACACTAGAATATTTCCATCGACAATAACTTGCAATATTACTAATAGCATCGTGGGGTACCGAAGGCCCGAGACAGGTTGACATGCTTGCGCTGTGATAAATGAGCCAAGCTCCCGAATCAGATGCAC
>NJDC01001275.1:572164-598806 GCA_002245475.1 Calephelis virginiensis
ATGGTATCTTCACGCCTATATCCCCGAAGAGGTAGGCAGAGGCACAACCAAGGCACCCATGACTAGCCGAAGACACTAAGTCCCACAATGTGATAGGTGGCAAGCCTATCGCCAACCGGGCACATTTCCAATCCCGACCAACATATTTTTTTTTATTAGAAAATTGGAAAAAATCCAAGTTTCTTTTTGTTGGCCGACCCGGGATTCGAACCCGGGACCTCATGAAGTCAAGTCCAACACCCGGACCGCTAGACCACAGAGGCGATAAGTAATGGTAATAGAAATTTTGAAATCGGTCCAGTAGTTTTTGAGCTTATTTAATACAAACATACAAAAATACAAAGATTTCCTCTTTGTAATATTAGTATAGAAGTATAGATTTAGGTATTAAATTTTACGTTATTCTTTTCACCTTATCATTCATCATCATAGCACGAAAGCATTTTAATTTATTCGTTTTGTTTCTTTGTTAAATAATAATCTGCAAGTATTTATCTATAAAGGTGGCTCCTTGTCAAAATCGATTCAGCACTAGATAAAAAATCCAAAAACTAACTTAGAATCGAAATTGATTTAATTATGTTCTAAAATTTAACTAACGTGCAGACAGGCGTACCACGT
Source organism: Calephelis virginiensis (assembly GCA_002245475.1). Classification (NCBI taxonomy): domain Eukaryota; kingdom Metazoa; phylum Arthropoda; class Insecta; order Lepidoptera; family Riodinidae; genus Calephelis; species Calephelis virginiensis. The sequence continues at coordinate 572,786 of NJDC01001275.1, forward strand.
CTTTTGCGATTTCATATGAGCAAATGAAGGTATAAATAAAAATAAAAATATGTGATAATAACTCGGCTATACAAAAGCAACATTAAGTTATAGTTTTCAGCTCCAATTAAGCTGCTTTTTTCGCAAGTCCGCAACGTTTTCAAAGTTTTCCTTGTTAACTTTGTATTTCCGCACTCATAGTTGTAACGGTTAAGCCAGATCTAACTTTTAAAGCTTTGATGAATTCTCCGGAGTTTTTAATTTTACTTTAATGATTTGTATTTTTTTTGAAACTTTTCTTTGAAATATAATAAACGAAGTTTTCAAAGGCTAGCAATTTTAAAATTATTCAGAGCGTGAAGCTGTTATTCTTATCGAAAACTGTTTATTTGCTTTTGTAGTTTTTAACTTTTTGTTAAGTTGAAAATGTTATTAAACATTTCCATTTTTATATTTTATTTTTGTACAATTTCAACTTATTTAATATTCATAGTTATTTCTTAAAAAAATATTCATGACATTTGTGGCTTAATTGGTATAATGGCTCTTACCAGTCAGAGTAATACATTTATTCAAAAAAAAAAATATTTTTATGAAGATTATAATTTCAATGATTTCCTCTATTTCGTTCGTTCGTTTTCATTCATAATGCTTATAGGTACATTATTTATATATAGACATCCTAACTGCAATTCTAATCACGTGATTACTACTTAAACAAGTGAAACCAGTTGGGTAAAGTATATAGTAGCAAACACAAGCGTTTACCTAAAAAAAGTATGTACACAATGGGATTCTGCAAAGTGCCGACGATAACAAGTAGAAACACAAGATACACTGACTTCTTCATTTCATCAGAGTAAAAGTAAATTTGAGTGTACACTTATTTATTCAATGAGTAAAAATGTAATGCTTTGAAGGATTTATTTATTCATGTATTAGTTTCGAAATTAAGATGTGAATGGAAGAAAGTTTTTTCAAACAGCTAACCGCAAAGTAAGCAAATTTAAAGCTTGTGATTTTGATGTTAGCCAATGTTAGTTTAACATGGAAATAACACAAGTTAGCATAGAAATCTATATTCATTACACAAATAACAATTGGGAACAAAACCAAGCTTTGTCTACCACCGCTGACGTTAGGCGTGTTTGATAACTTATTAAATAAGGAAGCAGTCGCAACAAACAATTTTACATCTAATATAATATCACTACATAGTATAAAACAAAGTCGCTTCCTCTGTCCCTATGTCCCTTTGTGTGCTTAAATCTTTAAAACTACGCAACGGAGTTTGATGCAGTTTTTTTAACAGATAAAGTGATTGAAGGCGAAGCGGGCCGCTAGTCTAATATAAAATACAATTATATTTAAATCTAATCATTATTTATATGATTACTCAGTTGATTTAAAGTCTTTCTTTTGGTGTCATGAAAATCAAATGTTTTATTGTAAGTAAAAGACAATATAAAATAACGTTATTAGCGTATAAATCTCATTAGGTACCGTTTTATTTTATAATATGAAGCAATCATTCAAAAACACATCCGACTTTATGAATTCGTTTTTAATGTCTTATCGATTCACCTATTTGTTCCACGTCTTCACAGCTGGGTATTGGCACTTCGATCAAAATTATCATACGATATACATTATACTATGTTTATTATGCAATAGCATTTAATAATTTTATATGGTGACCATATTTTCATATTTTTCAAATCCATGTTTTCAAATTAATGTTGTTAATGTGGTAATATATTCGTTTAGATACTAGTCAAAAGTTTGACATAAGAATGTAATGACCCTACTTGTGAAATAAACTAGTTGTTTAAATGCTGGACTTTTTAAGGCTGTAAGACAGAGGTTCCCAAACTTATTTCATGTAACGCCCATTTTGAAAATCAGTTGTTTTGTAGCACCCCCCCCCCTCGTTTTTTTCTTGTCAATAACCTCAATAACATATTTGTTGCGCCTAGTTTAAAAAAAAACATTTTTTTCAAGATTTATACCGCTCCCCTATAGGCTTCCAGCGCCCACAAGGGAGCGTTATCGCCCACTTTGGGAAAGGCTGCTGTAAGAGATCTGTGAAGAATTGGTTGTTGTCATCATCTTGACTATTCCTACCCCTATGGTGGTTTTTATTGTCGTGTCTGAATTCAAAAGGTTAGAAATCTTGTACACTTATTTGCATAAGAAGTTTAAATGTCACTTTATGTTAGTAGCGCATCATTTACATTTAATGTGACAATATTATAAAGACGACGTAATTAGATATACTATTAGATGATAAATAGCGGCTTGTTTGCTTAGCATTTCGTTGAAAGTAAATAATAAAAAAAAACAATAAATACTTATTGATAAAATATCCCTGGACAAGTTACACAAATTGAATCGAACCTCAAAGTAAGCACTGTGCTTGTGTTATGGGTGTTAGTCGACAATTTCATTAGATATAAACATTTCAAATAAATTTAAAACCAATGGAGTATGCTAGCCTCTAGATCAACGAGGTGATAGAAAATATATCACAATTGCAGTTTAACCATTTTCAGATACTTACCTATTTTCATCACGATACTAGGTAGAAGAAACGTAGCGTTATATTTGGATCAATAGCACTGTAGAACAAATAAAATTTACACTATTCCTTACTACCACTTGGCAACATTTTCATAAAACCTAAATATAGTACCTAGTTCTATTCTAGGTACTAAAATATAGTACCTAGAATCTAGTGAATCAGATCTATGTATAAAAAAGAATTAAGAAAATTTACCATATTGTCAGATTGGCAAAGAAACATTTACATTTCTGGTACTAATATTTATGATATATTTTTTACATCATGAAAATTATTCGTATAAAAATATTCAATAGCATAATTTTAGACTTTCCTTAAAAACAGAAAGTGGAGACACCCGAAAACTAGGACTGCACCTGTAAGTGTTTTAAGGGTGCCGCTGATGTGAAAAACCAAACTAAAAAGGACAGGTGCGAAATCTTTTCCCAGCGGGGGTCCCACCTACAGTCCTGTCGACTCCCATAACCTTAATTGATAGACATCGTTAACCTTAAACGCGAGTCTTCTTCCTAAACATAAATACTCCGATTCTAATCTCATTTTTTACTGATACGTCGTCTGGTTAGCGGTCGTTTTATTTTCGGGTGCCTCTAAACCCGATATCGTTATTTCGTAATAAACAGCCTATTCTTTGTCATTCGATATTTTGGAGATATTAAAATGAGATAGCTTGAATAGCCTTGGCGCCGTCAAATTCTTTATGTTATAGTTTTAATGCCCGATTATGAAAGTTTACTCTAACACTATAAGCTTATGGTAGAAATAGTTTTTATTACATGAAAAGGATCGGCTTACGAGGATGAAAAACAGAAGGATATTTTCTAATAGTAAAACATACACAGGAAATGTATAAACGAAAATGGTGCGTTGCCAATGTTACCTGTTGTTCAAGTTTATCAGCTACGCTATCGTGGTTATTAGAACACAACAATGGCGAGCATTGAAACTGTAGTGTCACAAACTGGCAAAGTCGTGATTCTATTAAAGGAATGGTTCCAAGTAGATTATGCTTAAGATCGATTTATTCATAGAAATTGTTCTATAAATGTATTGTTTTGAATAACTTTACGGTTAAACCAGTATTTTGTAATAGCAAACTAAAGTGGGTTTATGTTGTGCTTCAGTTTAGTTACACTAAAACTAAAGTTTGCTGTTTGAGAGGTAATTTATATTTTCCTCATTTGCGTAAAACAAACTATTCTATACAAACTTAATGATATCAATCTACCGGTTTCTTTCGTTATAGTATTCTCTTGACTAACTAAAGCAGAGGTTCCCAAACTTATTTCATGTAACGCCCACTTTGAAAATCAGTTGTTTTGTAGCGCCCCCCCCCCTCGTTTTTTTCTTGTCAATAACCTCAATAACATATTTATTGCGCCTAGTTAAAAAAAAAAAACATTTTTTTCAAGATTTATACCGCCCCCCTCTAGGCTTCCAGCGCCCACAAGGGGGCGTTATCGCCCACTTTGGGAAAGGCTGAACTAAAGTGATACTATAATAACATTAATTTCTATACCATAATTCTACAGCACTTTTTATATGAATTTTGAATCGCTTTCGAGAAAACAGATAACAAAGTAGTTTATTTATGAATATTTCACTTCTCCGTTATTACTGTTCAAGGTTATGCAAAATCTTTTAATTTTCTCCAATACGTACCTACACGAAATTCAATAATTATTAAATAACTGCAACTATTTTTTTTATTTCACTAAAATTCAATAGTGTTTGAATAAAAATAAAATTAAAAATCGTTATTTAAGACCTGCGGAGGAGGAATGTAATATTTGGACACGTTGTATCTTTTATACTTGGGTTACTAAGAACCATATTTAGATGTTTCAAAATAGTATTATCGTGGCAGTAATAATATACTATTAATATTGAAATAAAATTAATTGGGCACGTAGCATCTTGGTAGCCCTAGGACTCAAAGTAAGTGAGGGGCTAAAAGTTTAAAACAAGGCTTGTAAGAGTGATATAAGATCGGTTTACTGTGAACAATGGATTAAAACAGTTACAATGTCGCCGGTAGTCTAGCACGATGTTGTGCCTGTATAGATGTTTGATAACGTAAACATTGTATAGGTAGCTGCTTAGAACGCCTTAATAAGATTACTCTTTTGTATTTTTGCTAGTATACATGGGCGTTGGATAGATAAACCGGTGTAAAAAATAAAATAATGTGTTGTCAGCATGCTATTGTTACTGTCACATCTGTATGAACCTGCAATTTAAAAACTATATCCCGAAGTTTATTAGCAAATAAACAATTTAAATTGATCTATCTATCTAGCAAAATACAATTGTGTATGTTTTCTCAATAAATTAATAGCTAACGTTGTGTTTCAACCCACGTATAGATATATTATACTAACATTGATCTCAATATAACCAGATTATTTAAAGCCATTTTAATCTTAATAACATTGTAGTTACCGTACGCACACTAACGGCTCTATAATAGATTTCAGACTGACATTGATAGGAAGATAAGATCGTAGCGAATGATTCGTTAGTTGTAATGATATGGTTCGTTAATTTGGAACAATCGACCCAAAGGCATGTGGAATCTATGTGCTATTTGCTTAGATATTTTCAGATATAGCCAGTGGCATAAAAAGTGGGAAACAGTTTAGTATTGTCCTAGCAAGCTAGCTAATGTCCGCGGCTGTAACTGCGTAGCACTTTTTTAATTCATATTTTGCCTTTTATTAACCAAATGATATATACAATGTTTATTATTTAAGTTATTTGTACACATTTACTGTATTTGATAAAAATAGCTTCAAAATCATAAAAGTGTTAACTTTATGAGCCTAAAAAATAAATACAATGAAATTTTGCAAGTGATTTTTTAATTTATAGAAGGTTAAGTTCTTAACAACTTATATTAGGAACTAGAAATACTTTCTTAGGTAGAGAGTTCTAGTTATTGAAAAACCATGGGAAATAGAAAATTTAACAGTAATATCGCTGGAATGAGCATGTTTTGATATTGCCCATTTTTTATTACTGACATTCGGACATAAAAAAATTACAAATATGGACATACCAAAAAAAAATTAGGGCTTACTACAACCTTTGACCAAATACAATATTTACATTTATACTTACGCTAACATTTAAATGTTATGAAAACCAGATTAATGGTGATTGAAAGAGTTTTAGTTGATGATGAAGCGTTGGAACAAGTGAATAAAATTAATTGGGTAAAATATTTCAAAGCGAGGTTTTGAGTCAAAGAAGCTAGACCAAATTTGCAAAATTCTGTACCTATCATAACGTTGTTGTATGGAAGTGAGATTTGGGTATGTCAGAAAAAGCATGAGAGTAGGATAAATGCAATCTGTGGTATAACTGTCGCTTACCGTATTCGTAACAGTGAGATCCGAGAAAGAGTTGAATTGAACGAAAGGGTTGGTATTAAAATGAGAAAGGGCAGGCTTCGCTGGTTCGGTCAAGTGGAAAGAATGACAGATAAAATATTGACAAAGCAGATATGCAATGCGAGTGTGGATAGATGAGAGGTACCCGAGGAGACCTGGGTTGACATTCCACGATCAAATCATTCCGGTGTCAAAAGACTCCGAAACCGGCCTGTTTGTATGAAAAGGGTAATTAATATAGAGGAAAACAGGCAGGGTTGCCAGTTTGGCACTCGATACACTCAGCCTACCACGTAAGGGACTTGGCGAGAAGATATGTGTGTATGTATGTATATACTTGGTATAAATTAAAGTACTCGTAGTTTTGCACTACATTAGTTTTATTTTAATGTTCAATTAGTAGATGATAATACAGTAAAAATACTATAATTATAATACATGTTAAAATTCTGAAGATAATACTATTAATACTCGTATGTTGTCGCTCGTGTTTATATGCAAACCTTGTTATGATAGAGATGTACGAGTATATACAATCTAATGTGAATAATCTTGATACTACAAAACTAAAACCGACATGTATCTAACAAAACTCATTTCTGTGAACAATTTCACTAACTTGTACCATGTTAACCTTTAACTTTATTTTCAAATAATCTGTCAAAATTGATGACTCATTCCGATCAAAAACAAGGAGTGGGGGAATTTGGATTAGATGTTATCATGACGATGTCGGCACATAAGTCCAATCATGTACCACAGGAATGTGCTTGGAGTTATCAATTTTGATACTTTTTATCTGAGAGAATAGAGAATTATGTTTTCGAAGCACATTAATGCACGTATATTGCTTGATATATATTTGAAGAATAAAAATAACTGTGCTAATAAAAACCAACTTCAAAACTAAAAAGTAAAGAATTATAAAGATTCAATATTAATTATATACTAGGGACCTATTATTTATATGTGCCATTTACTGATAGGTTGGAAGGCGGGCTTGGCACCGACTTATACTAAATCTACTAATACGATCTACGATAATTAATACTAAATATTTTTTATTTAATACTTTTTAGTATATTGCTGATATGTTTTAATTCAATAAAAATAAACACCGGGACAGGTGAAAGTAGATAAGAAATGCTCATAAAATAAAAACTAATAAGCCTACATGAATTAAATTTTTATGGAACCAAGTCGAAGCTATTCCGCATCAAACAAAAAAAGAATTTTGTAAATCGGTTCTGAAACCTCGGAGAAATCGGTGTGCATACAAATACACCAGACATACTAAAAAAATACACCCGCCGAATTGAGAATCTCCTCGTTTTTTAAACTCGGTTAAAAATCAGTTATCATTAGAGCAGTAAAGGTATGAATACATTTTTTTTCAAAATAGAAATATTAGGTTATTACATATTATGCAATTGGCGTTTGTTGTGAAAAAACAAAAAATCGAATGTTTTTAATAAATTATATTTACTTAATCAGACTAAGAACGTTTGCCATCTCATAAGTAGTTCATTATCCTTCTATAAAAAAACTAACAGAACGGGAATCAATAAAATCTTTAACGGTGGCTGGACATCTTTATCAGTGTTAATATTTTTCTTCTGCAAGAAGTTATCCATATTTCGAATAAAATGGTTATTTGTTGGAGCAAGATTCGAGGGGTTTGGTGGACATCTTAGACATTCCAATTGAAGCTCTTCTAATTAAGTAGCCGTCTGTTGTGCAGTTTGTGGCCTAGCACTGTCGTGAAGCAGCAGTGGCGTAAAGCAATTGACCAACCTGGATTGCTAGCAATAGACGTATGTCGCAATCATCTGGCTAAATTTGAGAAAACTGTAATGAATGATACCGGCACTAGTCTACCAAACATTTACAAGTAACATTTCTTGGTCAATTTTAGCTTGTGGTAGGATTTGGTCGGTTTGGTGGAATCAGGTCATTGCAATAAGCTCTTGCAATTATCATGCTCCTCTTTTCATGACAGGTAATGATTCAATATGAAACCCCTTTATTATCGTACCGGTCAAGTAATGTAACCCAGAAGCCGCTGTGCGTTTGCTAGCTTCACTTAATCCTATCAAGCTCTTTAATTTTACCAATTTGTTCATGTTTATTATAACAGTTTGATAACACCGTAGCCTGTAGCTAACTCGGACTTGGTTTGCGATAAATCGCTTTCACAATAGCCCTCAATTCTTCATTGTCAACCTTGGTCTCCGGCCATCTACGAGCTTCTGTTGCAGGTCGAAATTTTTAGACCGAATAAGTTGGAACCAAAAACGCACTATTATTTCTTAACATCTGATTAGGTGATAGAGTTCGCAGCGACTTATTACTATCGCTTTAAATGTAGTTCGCGCCGTAACGTCAGCGCTTGCTATTGACGTGTTCTGGTGTACTTGGTATACTTACTTTTACTCGGGGCCTAACATATCGACCTCTACCACCTTTGATGCCTCCAGGCAGCATGAATTTTTCACCATCAGGAAATCCGGAAATCAAAAATCCACACAAAAAAATAAGGCTTCCAAGAAATATTTTTTTTTATGTTATAAGCCAGTGACTAGACACGCAGCTCTCCTGATGATCAGCGTTAACCGTGACCTATGGTCTTCATATATGTAATAGGTGCGTCGCTGTTACTGCCGACTTTGATTTAATTTATAATTTTTTTGTAAGCCATACGGATCACTTGAGCTTTTGGGTTTAAATGTAACCTATGTCATTATCTGTATTCGCTAGACTACAGTTTACCATTACACCAAATTCATATAGGAAAAATCTCATCAATAAAATACGATAAAAATATATAGATAATAAGATAAAGATACCGGACATAAGCAAACGCATTCACATTGAAAATATTAAAATCGGTATTTGTATATTATGAATTGCATGGCTCCACTGTCATGGATTTTTGCAAGTCTAGTCAAAAGTATTGCTTACTCCCCATTCAAAAATATTATTGCAGAAATTACAAAAAGTAACTTCAACATTATGAATTAAAACATTTTTTAAATTTGTCTATATCTAATGAATATTTATTACGAAATTTTTGAAAATGGCATACTTCTAGTAAATTAAAGAGACATCTCACAGGCATATTTTTTACTGTGTTCGTATGCTTATGTTAGAAGCTGACAGGGATAACTTTTAGAAGCTGATAGGAATCCAATCAAGAATTCGTTTGCCTTTTCTCTAATAAAAAAAGTTACTATCAAAATCCATTGGTTTTAGTAGCATTAGCGCTCAACGCAATATATTTTGATAGTCCAGTCGAACATTTAAAATATTGTTAGTAATATAATTGAAACAGCAGGAGTCAAAACTGGACTGGCATAACACCTGAGCTAGACTCGGGAATAATGTTTTGTTTAAAAAATGTTTAACCTTAATTGCCATCATATACGTAATTAGAAAAGGTAATGATTAATGTCGACTATTAATAAGCTGTTGTATAGGAATGACTTTTGAATATATTCAATTGATTACGAAATGATGACTTGAAAGAGAATCCATTACATAAATTACTTCATTAATAAGTACACAAACGTTATGTCTTTTACGTAATTACAGTATTTTTTAACAAAAAGACATTGCTATGAAAATAAAAATAAAGTTATTTGTCCCCAACTTAGTTTTTTTTACAATTTGTTTTTTTGAATTGAAAACTTCTTTAGCGGGGTTGCGTACTTTTTTGGAATGAGTAAAAGCTTCTAAACTTGCGCCAGGATACACGTATCCTGATCCTCTCGACCTGATGGAAAATTCGTGAGACGGCCCAGGGCGCTTGCGCGAATAAAACGGCGTAGGACGCTTGCGCCAATGTTCGTGTTGTCATGTTTGTGTACGATAGCGCAATAAATAAATATTGTATTCTACCACATAAATGATAGTAGGTACTTCCATACTGATAATTAAAGTAATTCGTGCAAAATTCCAAAACCAGTACAAAATATCAAAAATGCACAACATTAATATTCAAGTTTTCACTTCTGCCGGCACTCCCGGCGTGCAACCCATTTTTTTTGTATGAGATTCACATTATAAAACTTGGATTAGTTTTGATTAAATCTGGTACAAGACCTGATAATGGATGACAGATAAAGGCTGCTTGTAGTCCGATAACAGATATTTTTATGTGAAATACATACATACATATCTTAACGCCAAGTCCTTTACGGGGTAGGCAGAGAGTATCGAGTGCCAGACCTCACGATCCTGACAAACCTGTCTTGCTTCCTTCACATTCATAACCCTTTTCATACAAACACGCCGGTTTCGGAGACTCTTGACCACCCTTGGATAATATCCAATTGATCTGATCGTGAAATGTCAGCCTTGGTCTCCTCGGGTACCTACATCCATCCACATTCGCATTGTATATCTGCTTTGTCAATCTTTCATCTGTAATTATTTCCACATGACCGAACCAGCGGAGCATGCCCTTTCGCATTTTAACACCAACACTTTCTTTCAATCCCACTCTTTCTCGGATCTCACTGTTACGAATGCGGTCAGCGAGCGTTACACCACAGATTCTCCGTAGTGCTCTCATTTTGACCGCATTTATCCTACTTTCATGCTCTTTCTGACATATCCAACTCTCGCTTCCATACAATAACGTTTTTATGTAAGATTTTTTAGAATAGGCCATTTGTCATCCTGTCTGGCAGCTCATAGGCAGAAACATAGTCAGTCTTTTGTGGTATTGTTGAACAACTGGCCTGGGTAGGGATTTACCACCTCTCTTATTCTTGCTACCATTATAACGTTTTAGTGTTCTGGTCCGAAGATTAAAATAGCGGAAAGACTTGCATAAAAGGCCTTAAACCTCTACCATAAGACAAAGATGCACCTGTAACATCTATGCTATGGTGTATTTGTTTACTATCTTATCATACAACAAAATGTACACATTCAGATAAACAAATCCCAAATTTGAACGATCTCTTTTCATTTTATTAAATATTTATTTTACTTATTATTCTACTTTATTTGCAGGTTCGCAAGGATTGTGACATTTGACATTCGATACACTCGGCCATATCCGTTAGAATTTGGCGTGAAGATAAGTAAGTAAACATTATATCAGTGTAGATAGGGAATACCGCAACGTTGATTTACATGTAGAAACATAATAGTCGTGAAGTAGATGTATCCTTTGATTGATAAGCTTACATTTCGAGTGAGCATAAATTGGCAAACGTCCTAAGCAAGGTGGCAATGCGGTCTCGATTCCTTTGAGAATGAATACTCAAAGCCAATCTAAGATGAAGGCTTTTACCCAGCTAGCTTTGAAACGGAAAATGAGATCAAGTAAATACTGCCTGAATTTGAAAATAAGGCTATTTCTCTTTATGTGAGGATTTTTTTAAGACTTCCAACGGCAGAAATTTAAAAATCATTATTTAAAATTTTTCTGTTTGAATTAAAATGAAATAAAAACTCTTTAAATTATGCTTATATAATACCAGCTAGTGCTCATGACATCACCCACGTCTTAAAGTTCTAGATATTATTTTCCTTAAAAAAATGTCAAATATTTGGAATAGAAAGTCTAAGTCGTTCTATTTTTAAGAATCAGGTCATTCATTATGATGTAAAACATGCATACAAATATATAACAACGTTAGCATTTGTAAAAACTGGGCTTAATAATTCAAACGTTTATCGTTTAAATTAAGTGGAATACAAATGTTTTTATTTATTTTAACATGCCATCTCAGACCACGTTCTCCTATATCTATATTTTATACCCATGCGAAGCCGGGGCGGGCTGCTAGTGTCATTCAATAATTTAAGTGAATGCTTGCTACTATAATGTTAATGCCATGTCAAATAGAATTCAACGCATCCGATGTATTAATAGTTGTTTATTACTAACTGATATGATTAGAAAAACTAAATAGTATAAAAGCAGGGGTGTGCTGAAGCACACTGAAACTGCAAAAACTGAACTCTGTTTCAGTAAAATATAAGTCATCTAATTACACGAAAATTGAGTATTTTTTTTAGAATCCATCAAACCCAAACTTGCAGCATTAGGACCACCTCAGAACAACTTTCAAATGAAGAAGAATTTATAAAATCGGTTTGAAAAAGGAGGAAGAAATCAATTCACATATATTAAATAATTTAATAAATATATTGTTAATATAGGAGTCAAACATACAACCTCCGTCTAACGGAACTAATTGGTAAAAAGTAACAAAAGTAAGGTTGCGGGTAAACCTCAAAATCAAGTTGACAACCGATAAATCGAAGAGTACCGATTACTATTTTAACTACGCTCAGCTCAATATGAGCCTTTACTTGACTAATTAAGTTTTAATTTTGTATGCAGTTTGTAAGAGAATAAAGATGGAAACACACTAAACGCGACGCCACAAGTCACGTTGACACCCAGTGTGGACATATAGGTATAGTTGATGCTACAACACGCGTCATTTATTTCATAAACTTGAATCCACGAATGATTTAACTAAGAATTATTTTGAATATGTTAGCTTTCAAGCAAAACAGTCCGTATCGAAATCGGTCCATCCGTTCAAAAATTATTATGCCACAGGCACACACAGAGAAACACTTTTAATGGGACATTATCAACAAGAATTTGAACATACTACTCGTGATGCGATGGGTGGCCTGTTTACACACCGATCTGGAGGCTGATTATGTATCTCAGTTGCCAACTAAAATGGAAAAGTGTACATCAAATCGCTGCCAAATTACGTGTTTTATATTTGCTAACTCCAGTGACCAACAGAAATACAATAGAGATAGCAAACACAAATGACGTCATCTGATGTACACTTTTCCGTTTTGAGTTGGCAACTGAGTTACATAATCAGCATCCTGGATCGACTGGATGTTGTAGCGTGTATTTGTATCTTACTATAATTATAATAACATCATAATTAATATTGAGTCTATATACAATACCTCCATAAATGGTTAAAATATAGGTCAGTACCAATAAGATCACTGGTGGTAGAATGTTGTGCAGCGACTTGCACGGGTAGGGGGATCTGACACGACTTACTGCGAAACAGTTATAGCAATAAAGGAGGCTGTGGAAAGAGTTAGAGAAAACTCTGCCACTTCAGAAAACCGCAGACGTAAAGCCAGGCGTCGGAGGAGAATACCACACGCCCTCCTCCAACCCCCGTAAATAGGCCACGGCAACAGGTACAATTTTATATATGACTTAATGTTTAAAAAAAACTACGAGAATGGGTTCTTCCAAGAAAAAGCTTTTGGAACTGTGGTAGTATACAAACGAGTTCCCATAGTCCCAGTATAAAGCAAGAGAAGAAATAATAAAAAAAGGCGGATCTAACGCCTTACCTATTCCTGTCGCTATTATACCTGTTGTGTTTAGGTTCGGAGAATAGGATAGCCGTTAGACTATCACAATAGACCTAACATCCCGGCTGCAGGTCGACGACGCACCTTTAGCATCTATAGTGTCTACGGCCACGATGGCCTCTTACGATTAGGAGACCCTTATATTGTTCGCAGATCGATCACATAAAAATACGACGGGTTGCATTCCGGGTGTGCCGGCAGAAGTGAAAACTTGAATAATAACGTTGTGCAAAAATGCATGCGTGTGCGTTAGGGAATAATTTTGCACGATTTTTTTTAATGGTCAGTATGAAAATACTATCATTTATATGGCAGAATACAATATTCATTTATTGCGCTATCGTACACAAATATCACAACACGAACATTCGCGCAAGCGCCCTGCGCCGTCTTACGAATCAAGTCATGTGTCCTGACGCAAGTTAAGAAGTTTTTACCCATTCCAAAAAAAGTGCGCAACGCCTCTAAAGAAATTTTTACTTCAAAAATATATCGATTCATTAGTAGCACGATATGTGTTGGGTTTCGTGGCGTCGCGTGGAATTTGAATAGTATATTTTTACCTCGTCTTCTGTATGTTAGTATAATTAATTCGTACTTAAGCTAAAACGTTGAAATCGTTTATGCACAGTTTATTTTGAAACTATCAAATGTTTACATTTTATTAGCATTTATCACAGGTAGTTGTTTATCTACAAAACTATCTTATTACTTAAGTTTATGTTTACTAGATTTTATCTAACACAAATTTACTAGTGTTACATAAAAAGGAGGATAAGGCTCCTACAGACGTGATGGACAATAAATTTCATTTAACAGCCCCAGTGTCAAGAGCCCTAAGTCTGTGGGATGGTAACGTTTGCTAGGGGACCGGTTAACGTCTTCTGATTTATAGTTTGGCTTTTGTTTTGGACTTGTCCGCTTTATTGTTTTATTGAAGTTCTTTTAATTCAGTCTGAATCTTTATAATATAGTAAAATATCGGTCAGTAAGTTTTGAACATGTATTGTTTAATTTAGCATACAATATGAAATTGTATCATGCGTAACTTCTGTATCTATCACATAGCAGGAAAGATGATACCATTTTCTTTTGCATATAAACTGATAGTCTAGATTATCTTCACGCCCATATCTCTGAAGAGGTTGGCAGAGGCACAACCAAGATAACCGCTACTAGCCGCTGACACCCCACAATGTGATAGGTGGCAAGCCCATCGCCAACCGTCTACTAAATAATAGTCTACTAAACCGATAGTCAACATCTTAGTTTAGATTTAACATAAATATTATGTTATTATGTTCTCTACAATAGCTTGCATTAATTACGAATTGTTTTGTTTTGTTATAAAAAGAAAAATTGTCGAGTTTGAATTATTGTTATGAATATTTTTTGATAATATTTTTAATTACATTTTTTTATATTAAAATGAGAATTCAAATTTTATCTTTTGGGTAGGTACTTGAGTATTATTACTTACTCCTCTCCGATGGCCAACCAATACGATGGCTAAGAAACTCCTGTATCTCCTTCCAGAATGTAAACAAATTGGAAGTAATATTTTTCGTGTTTTTGGGTCCCCTATGTAGCAAATATCTGGCATACCTTAGGAGACGACCTTAGGTTAATTGGATAGTTACATAAATTATCACCAGTGCTATTACATTTTTATTCTTAAAATTACTATACAGCACTATAGATATCTATAGTGCTGTATAGTAATTTTCCCGGGTTGAAGTCCACCGCTCTGCATATTTTTGCCACCACAGTGACAATGTTTGGTGATATTTTGCGGGGATATGGAGTATACGGTAATCGGCAGGCTTTCATTTCAAGCCTATTGGACAGCTACGAACCTAAGACATCTATGGTGTTAATAGGCCAAGGCTATCTCTTACCATCAGGAGAGCCGACTGTTTGCTCTCTGATCCTGTATAATAAACAAATTTAATAAAAATATTTATTAATACATAGCTTGAAACACTATAAACGCGTTTTATTATAATAAAAAAATATAACGGAAACCTGCAATAAACCAATCAAATTCAAGCCACAAAAATACAGCGTGATTAATATACAATAAGTTCACAGAAAAATTTTAATTAGATTATTATTGATTGTAAAATAATATATGTAAGCCATACACAGTTAATTAAGAAATTAATAAAGTATCTTCTTTACAGCCGACGTTAAAGCAAAGTCGTAAAGTCTTAAAATTAATTAAAACCCAATTATAGTGGCCATCTTAAGATTGCGAGTTGGTAAACTTGTCAAATATACCTAATACAAAAGCGGTCATGTAAATTGCAAATACAAAAAAAAACCGTATAAAGTAGACCACTCACTATTTCAATTTTATTAATATATTTTATTATTTTACTAATTTAGTTGAATATGTTTGTGGCATTTTGTTTGGTAAACTTTTTTACCTGTTTTACCTATTTAGATAATAGAAAATGAAAAGAACTTAACCCGTAAGTGAAGTTCAGTTAATATTAAATGATACGATTGGCCGCGATTACATTTATTTACTAGAAGCACACAGCTCATGCACTGTCCGTATGAAACCAACAAAGTAGATAAAAAAAAGTTTCGGTTCATAAACAAGGTCCTCCTCATACACGTTTTTTGTGACAGCTATCGTGAACGTATATTTTTGATAATCGTTTTGGAACTGCTAATATCAACAGTTTATCTCAAAAAATTTGGTTTTCGATGGGTTTTTAGTATGGGAAATGGGAAAACGAAAAGCTATGACAAAGAAGAATGTTTTGCAGAAAAGAGGATAGCTAAACAAAGAATGATCAAAGCGCAATAAACGTAAACTATTATTCCAATTCATCATTGAGGCCAGAATCTTTACAGTCGCAAGGAACACAATTTGAAATAGCTATGTTGGTCCCGGTCCGCCGAATAGAATAGATAGCTTGTTAAAGACAAACACAATTTAAAATATAAGTTATTATCCAACAAGATCACCGATAATAGAGTGCTATAAAAAACTTGCCCAGTTAGGTATCTGCTACCTCATCTATTTCTACCGCCATGATAACTCTGTCATGTTCCGTTGAGGGTAGGGTAGCTGGTAAACTTGCACAATAGGTCTTCCATTCCAACATCAGAACAGCGACGCGTCTGTAAATCCTGTAACATCTATGGTGTCTATAGGCCACGGTTATCTCTTACCATCAGGTGAGCCGAGTGATTGTCTCTTGATCTCTCACATAAGAAAATCGTATCAATCTTATTTCTAAGATACGATTAGTGAAATTGTACCGTAATACATAAGATTGTGACATAAACACATAATATTACGTCATAATAATAACACATAATATTTCCCCGTGTTGGTCCGGGCTCTTTATCAGAATAGCCTTTCGTTTTACGAGCTGCCTGAAGCTCGTAAAAGGCGAGCATACTCTTACCGTCAATAACAGCGTGACATCCTACTTCGTGGTTGGTAGCGACTCGTTCGGATTGGTACTACCGCCTTACCTATCCCTGTTAACATAACGTCAATGCTTGCCGTTAAAGTGTTCTGTATCGGAGAGTAAGGTAGCCGGTAAACTTATACTTTGCTTGAGGCGTAACATCCTGGCCTCGGGTTAGCAACGCACCATTACCACCTTTGGTGTCTCTAGGCGGCGTGAATTTCTCACCATCAGGAAATCCCTCTGCTCGTTTGCCTTCTAATATCATAAAAAAAAACTATACCGACATTATTCATAACATCGTTATATTACGTTACCATGTCTTTACGTTCCCACTTTTATATGTTTTGTTTCTAGAATATAGTCTTAGAGGCTACAAATTTCAAGGATTTTTGTTTTATCTTACATATATCTAACTTTATAAAATATCTAATCTTAAAAATGTTTACATTTCATTTAACGACTTTTAAGGTTAGATTAAACATATTGTATAATATCATATTTAGTGTTGTTCGCTGATCTCATTAAAAAAATATTTTCTAGAACATAGTCTCAGAGACTGTTTCAGAGAACTCAGCCTAGATCTAAAAAAAAGTCATACACGACTATATTTCGAGAGGCTTAATTTAAAAAAATGTTCTTAAGAACATTACATATTCTATTTTTAGAGTAGGTAATACCTAAGAAGCAGTACTTCAATATTCGTGTTACATTTATGAGTTTTGTCGAAACTATAGTCCAACTAGGGAAATTTACTATTTGTAGAGTTCCACATATTTTGTATTTTATGATTATAGTCCGAGAGACTAAACACAATACCTACTATATTATATATTTTAAGACTCATTACGCTAAAATATACTTTAAGAAATATATGAATTGCAATTTTTAAGACAAGAAACATATAAGTTTTCAGTGGTCAGGCAAGATGTATGAATTTTGTGTGGAATTTGAGTTTTTTCTAGTTCCTCCGACTTAGTCAATGCCTTTGTTTTGTGGAGGTTAATTTTAGAGTACTGTGGACTTAGGCTTACTTACTTGTTTGCTTTGGTGACTATTTAATTTGGTAATTTTTAATTATTGATATGTTTATTATCTGTGTGGGTTTGTTTTTTTCTTAATGAATAAAATGACATTTTCTAAAAATGATTCCTAGCTAGATCGATTTATCGCCTCCGAAACCCCCTACATACTAAATTTCATGAAAATCGTTGGAGCCGATTCCGAGATTACAATTATATAAAGGTATTAAGTATACTTTTCATAAGCGCGAAAATTTTATGCCATAGGCACTATTATCGTCAACTTTCGGCTAAATCCTGGCTCTAGAATAATAATTTGAAATTCGCCTTGCACGCCACTTGTTATCTTAGTTTAATTGGTAAACGACCCCTCTTCTCACTGGTGGTCTAGTAATTTAGTTTACTGAATGTTTCCACTTGTGCAATAATTACTAGAGAGTAGAGTGTTGTATGCACTTTCACGGATTGGTCCCACAGCCTTGCCTATTTCCTTCCGAACTCACTATCGTTGTTTCGTGTTGGAGGGTAGGATTCTCACACGTGTCATAAGTTTTTGCCATAATATAGCGACGCACCTGTAACATATATGGTGTCTCTTAACAATTTGCTATCATAAATAAGTTTCTGCACACCCATATACCGGAAGCGGTAGGCAGAGTCACAACCAGGGCACCCACGACTAACCGAAGACACTAAGTCCAATTAGAGAAAAAATTGAACTTAGTGTAAGTTCAATTTTTTACTTATTTGACTACTGTTTTATGTGGCGTATATTAAAATAACATGATACACCATGTTGTGTTATATCAACATATTTTTGCCCATATTAATACTGTTATACATAAATATTTTATTTCACATTTATTTATTGTATACGCTGATGCAGTATTCAACACACATTTTGTTTTAATTGCTATTTTATAATTAATTACTAATCTGTATCACTAATTACTTAATTAACTAATTCTTTTGACTCTGTCGCAGGTACTCCTAGACGATCGCTTTTTCTGGCCGGTGTCTGCCTTATTATTGGTATGCTTCTCCATCCACAAGGGACAAGTTTTTCATTACTTTTATTCTGTTTATTTTGCTAAATATATGAAATTGGGTTAGATTTTAATGAAACTGATCCCAATTTGCTTTCATACTTCCCGCGGGGGTAGAGGGAGAAGGTTCATATTCCAGTGGAGTGCATAGTTGATTCGTACGAGTTGTAGTTGATATTTTATAACTTACGGTGGACATGGTTTAAATAAATAGATATTATAGTTGCGCCGCTTTTCTGCCAAGCTGTAGCTGTGGAAGTAGTACAGGCTGTTTGTGAGGCGGCGATCAAAATGCTGTCCATCTTTCTACTATCAGTGGTATTTTTAGTAACGAACCATTTGTTCTGAGCTCGCCTCTTGTGGAGATGGTCCATTCTACACGGGGGACCCGGTCCAACACGGAAATTGTAAACGGTTTTACTACTTCGTTTAAATATTTACTCTTACTTTATATTCTGATTAAATGTAAAATAGTGTACTTATATTTGTTTTATTTGGAGTCTTAAAATGACAATGGACAGCACAACATGCAATAAAACCGAGAATGTTTTTCGTAATAAAAACTTTTACTGCTTCAATATGCCTCTCGTCAACGTGACGCTTAAAAAGTAACTTGTTATTCGACGTCCGTTTAATTTATTGACAGTTTTATTATTTGGATCTAATGTCCAGTTATTTGTTATTGGAATTCTATTGGCCATGGTCTCCGTGGTCCGTAAACCATGTACAAGTTTGGTAAATCATTTCCTCACAATTAACTCGTAAAATAGAGTTATAAACGTCACGTGTGAATTTGTAATTAAACATTACAATCAATTAACACACTTCTTGAATAACACTTGTACTTTTCCACGATTGAATACAATGGAATTCCTCGAAGACCCGATGATTAAAAGGATAATATCTAACATAACGTTGACACATTATTGATTGCAACGCTCAGACTGTCACATTAAAAAAATAATGTTTTATTTCATTTCAGAAAAAAAACAGCCAATTTAATTATCATGTCGTCAAAATAACTACATGAAAAATTATGCCTTATGAGGTATGACTCAAAAAGTCAGATAAAAATTTAATAGAACCATTTCAGAACCATGAGCTGCCTTTCGAAAAAGAAATTATCAAATCGTGAAGTGGAAACGAAATTGAAGTCGGGTTTGTGCAGTTTTACTACGCGTAATTTATGTTAAACAACTTTGTAGACTTTAAAAGTCTTAGTAGATTCAGATCACCATCTTTCCAAAATAAAAGCTATATGAGTTGACATTTTTATTTATTGACAATATGATAAACTGTCACTTATTCATCTATTTTTATTGATTTATATATTTGTTGTGCGATTAGTCGGCCTTTTACTGTGAGGTAGACATCAAAGTGACAACTGTGTGTATTTATTGTTTTTTTGTGAAACCTTCTTTAGCGGAGTTGTGCACTTTTTGTGCAGCCTCGCTGTGCGCTAGCTTCAAGATCTCGAAACGCGCGATGTTTTTTTTTATTCTTGATCAAAATCCATTAAATGAAAAAGATAATATTTATTAAACATAAACGATATTACTTTTGTACTGATAATTGAAGCAATTCGTGCAAAATTCTTCCCTAATCTTTAAAAGTATCAAAAATGCAAAACGTTTCAAGTTTTCACTTCAGCGTACATTCTCGAAGTGCTACCTCTTGATTTTTTAATGGCAAAAGATAGCGAACAAACACACGGCTCCCCGAATGTACACGATAACCGCCAAAACGTTCAATAGTCAAAGCGTAATTAGGTGAGGCGGTGGGTCTAGTACTCTGTACTTGGTCTTGTTGGCAATGACACGTTTCGCCTTTGCTCGCCTCTTACAAGCTGCCAGGCAGGATGGCAGATGGTCTATCCTACACAGAGGATCTGGACCAAAACGGGGAATGTACTACACATAAGGGAGGAGGGGGAGGGGAAGAAATTATTATTATTACTTTTTATCGATTTTCAATTAGCATTTTTTTGTATTAAATTTGACATTTCTGTTATGACTAACTGTTTGTCTGCGACTGAATGAAAAGACTAATGAAGTAATGGCACTTCACACCTACTCTCTGCCTACTACTACTTTGTAACTGGTAAGAAGTTGACTTTGTAAGAAGTTGTAAGAACCGTGAGGATGGTAACACATTAGACATTTAAAAAAAGTCGTAAAGACATTTATTAATGTGTAAAAATTTATTAAAAGTTAGTAAATACAGTTTTGAAAAAGTCGGTTTGTTGGTATATCCGTAAAACAGCAACAACCAAGCAGACAGACATACTTTCGCATATTTTATAATATTATTATCGGCAGTGCCTTTATTTAAATTATATTTGCATATGACTTATTTATTGCGATTGTTGTGATAACTGTGTACTTGTTGCTAATTATTTACATGGATGCTTCTGTGTGCGAAACCTCTGCCTGATTGTTGTGGATTTTAAGTTCATTAAAATGTTTTTTTTTTTTATAAGACGATGATAATTGTAACATGATAAGGTGCCTACGCCGAATAAACTCGATTTGATTTGATAGTAATAATCAAACTTACATGAGACCACGTCGAAATCATGGTCTAAGTACCTTTCAAAAAGTAATTGTCAAATCTCGACTTGGAAATGAAATTTAAATTGGTTTTGTACAGTTTTGCTAGGCTTAAATTGTTTTAGATCCTTTCACGATACATAGATTCGCAGATGAGGCGTTTAACGCTTTATACTATGTCTTTCTGAAACCATAACAAATAATTGCTTCTAAGGAATAATTAAAAAAAGGGGAAATAAAAAACCGGCCAAATACGAGTCGGACTCCTGCACGGAGGGTTCTGTACTGTCATCTATCTTTTAAAAAATACTTTTGTTGTATGGGATTTTAATATTTACTTTATTGTTATTTTATTATTTATTTTGAAAGGTAATATACAAGTAAATATTCTGTGAGAAGCATCCACTCTTACCGTTTTGAGTATTGAACAAAAAATACGAAATAAACACGTTCGTGGTGTACATTAATATTTTTTTTAAGTTTTAGTATTTTTTGTTACACCGGCAACGGAAATACATCATTTGTGAAAATTTCAGCTTTCTTACTATTACAGTTTATGAGACACAGCCTGGAGACAGACAGACAGCAGAGGCTTAGTAATAGGGTCCGTTTTTACCCTTTGGGTACGGAACCCTAAAAAATACTTTAAAACATTTTACAAAATATGATGTAATTAACTAAAACAATACATGAGGTTAAAACTTAATAGGTACGTTAGTGCTATGCGACATGTTTCCTAATACTTTTTACCTAAATAAATAACGGATAGAAGTGTTTTTTACGTGTTTGTTTCTTTGTGGTACTCTGAATTTCAAACACAATATGTATCTCTCTATCGCCACTTAAGATATTGTCTGTAATCAAATCATAAAAGGACGGCTAACAAACGGAATATTACAAAAATATTAGCAACAAACTGCCATATCGTATTAAAATATATACATATATTAATTATTATGTATCTGGTGGTGTATTAATTATTATGTATATTACGCCTCTGTGGTCTAGCGGTTCAGTCGTTGGACTTGACTGCATGAAGTCCCGGGTTCGAGTTCCTGGTCGGGCAACAATAGAAAATTGGGTTTTTATAATTTTCTGATAAAAAAATGTTGCTCGGGTTAGGATATGTGCCCGGTTGGCGATAGGCTTGCTACCTATCACATTGTGGGACTTACTGTCTTCGGTTAGTCGTGGGTGCCCTTCGGGATATCTGAAGAAGGCTTCGGGGATATGTGAAGATACATTTTTTTTATTGGAACGAAGTTCCTTATTGCGCGTTGTGAAAGGAGGCTAGACGGAAAAAAATTCTTACGAAAAGTTGTCACGACTTTGCGGATTGCGCATGTTTGATTTTATTATTTTATTTTATTTTTTTTAATTTTGTTTTCATGTTTCTCTGCCTGTCTATCTCTATAAGAGATATAGAGATAGAGATTACTAGAGATTGATAGATATTGAGAGAGAGAGGGGGGGAGAGAGAACTTCGTCCGGGTGTCCCTTGACACCTCTCAAGTTTTTTATCAGGTCAGGTAACATGTATTAAGTATGGACATTTATTTTTTAATTGAAGTAAGTGTTTAGGTGTTATGACTTTTTCGAGTTGTCGCAGTAGGGTTTTGTTTATAATAACGCATCTATTTTATGCCGAAAAATCTAAAAAAAAATACAAAAATGACATTTATTAGATATTCATGACAAAATTCGCGAATCGTGAAAAAGCATAAAGAGTATTACTTACGTATTATCCTATTATTGAAGGCTTGTCTAGCAAAAACATATATTTCTCGATGGCTTATAAAAGAAAATCAAATGTTATTCTTTACGACATTGTAAAACATGAAATACAACAGCATATGTTAATTTCATTCGCATAATTTATTTGAAAGGTTAATAACGATGTCTGCCTGGTGATATATTGTTAGGTTTTTAAATATTGTAAGAAAATGAGCTCATGTAACATTGGTTATGGTGCGTTGCCAACTTGAAGTTGAAATGTTAAGCCTAAGTGTTACTAAGCTAGCCCATTAGCCTGCTTTATCGTCACACGTCAACAGGTTTTTGTAGGAGAGTTAAATAACAATACCCGAGTGACACCACGGGTAATAAGTAGTTCAAATACAGTTAAAAGTGGTGACTATTCGCAAAAGTAACATTTGTTTCTGGAAATAACGTCTTTTATAAATTAAAATGTTAATTTGTTCCGTTTATACCCAAGTTACAGGAACGTTTTTCTAAGTACTATAATTAATTAACCGTTTTCATTAAAAATATGAATTGCTATTTTTCACACCGACTGCTATTTACATTTGTATTGTTATTATTTAAGTACTTAAAGTGTTGGTTGTATTAACTTCCATCTTCACTAGATCGCCTTACCTAATTCTGCTACTTAAGGTTAGTGCTCGCTATTCCGTGAAGTGTGGTAGCTAGTAAATTTACACTGTTTTTTTTTTGAAATGGCTAATATGTTGCTAAACGCGAGGTTTTTACAACTTCATCGGACTATAATTTACGCTTGAAGCTTTACCCATCTTATACAAACACCACAAAACATCTCAATCACCATTTATTGTCTTCTTGCTATAAAAAATCTGGCAGATTGTTTTCTTTCCAAAATCATACAAAACCAAAAACGTAATATTTTGGATGAAGAGTAATAACTTTTTCAACAATGAAATTACCTTTTTAACTTAAACATTACATTTTTAATTATTAAAATATAACAATTAACACTTGCACTCCGGGAGTGCCGGCAGAAGTGAAAACTTGAATATTAACGTTGTGTTTTTTTGATATTTTTGGATGATTAGGGAATAATTTGCATGAATAGCTTTAATTATCAGTATGAAAGTACTATAATTTATGTGGTATAACACAATATTCATTTTTTGCGCTATCGTACACAAATATGACAACACAAACATTCGCGCAAGCGCCCTGCGCCGTCTTACGAATTTCCGATCAGGTCAGGTCAGGTCAGGTGTAAGTACTAACTTTAGGTAAAGTAATTACTTCAAAACATTTTATTTGTTTTCTTGTTTTGAACAGAGATGACGGTTTGTAATTTTTTATACAAGTTTTTTAATTGCGATATAATGTTTAATGTTTTTATTTTATTTTTTTCAAAGTAAGTATTTACTATACATTTTTTGAACGTCAATTTTAGTATTGTATAATATAATTACATTGTTTTACTATCATTAAATAGCTTATTAATGAATAATCTATAAACATAATGTTACTAACAAAGTTGTTATTGATACCTTTTTTACTATTTGTGATTTCCTTTTTTTTTAAATAAATTAAAATGTTAAAAATTAATAAAAAAGTAATAATGTAAGATACAGGCTTAAAAAAAATACCGACAGAAAAAAAATATACCCATCTGAACATTGTAAAACTAAAGAATACCAAAATTTCATTGTCATTAACTTGCCAAACTTTTAAACAAAATATTCTTAGTCATAAAATATTTTGTCATTTAATACATAACACAACCCCAAACATTAAATTATTAGGCACATACTCGTATTTAATAACCAACTAGGTGATTCTGAATACAGAAGTATTTATAAAATAAATGTCGCGACATAATATAAACAAACAAGTCAATAAAATCACAACATGAATAAAATAAATAATTACAATTTCAAAAGTAAGTCAAATAATAATTAAAATAATTA
This sequence comes from Calephelis virginiensis, assembly GCA_002245475.1. Classification (NCBI taxonomy): domain Eukaryota; kingdom Metazoa; phylum Arthropoda; class Insecta; order Lepidoptera; family Riodinidae; genus Calephelis; species Calephelis virginiensis. Next base: position 597,855 of record NJDC01001275.1, read on the forward strand.
ATAATACAAAAAATAATAATCAAAATTTTAACACAATAATACAAAATTGTTAAAAAAATCCGAGATTCGTACAAATAACTCCATGTATTACAATCATATTTTCTCAAAGATAAGTACCGTTCGTTCTTTAAAACAAAATTAAAAACTTTGAATTCATCAAAATTGTTAATTAAAATTACACGTAAAATAAAATTAATTGAAATATATAACAAAAATAATATAATCATTACAATAAAAAACTGATTTTATTCTTACACTTTCTTACTTAAGTACTACTTATGGTTGAGGAGTTAGAAAACACCAATTCTATACTATAAGCTAATATTTTGGCTATAATATTTTTACATTTATTGCTTAGATGCAAAAATTTAGAAACGAATTTCTTTTCTATAAATTTATTTGTGTCAAAGGAAGACAGCATATCGCTTTGATTCGATGTCAAATTGTATAAAAAGGTATTTATATGAAAAATATGTTTATTTTTGGTGATAGTATACTTAGATGAGTATGGCAACGCACATAATATAATTTTCTTTGGCGCTTGAGATAAAAGATATTGTATACAATCAGTTAACTGATACTTTTTCAAATGATCACTGTTTCCCAATAATAAAACTACTATGCTATCATTATTTATGTATAAGTATGTTACTCTGGGTAGAATTTTTGCAACACAGATTTAAGGTTAATGATAATATAGTTTTATGCTATACTTGAGCTGGTATGATTATGGAAGCAGAAGCTTATCTTAGGTTTATCATGCTTGGAGTACTTTGATACGCCTTGAATAGTAAGCAATTCTTAAGTAGTACTAATAAAAGCTTATCACATATATTTTTTGTAAAAGAACTTATTTTGTTATAAGCTCGGGTTGAATCTTCAACTTATTAAATTATATTTAAATGGGTGTTTAATAAATTTGTTCTGGTATCTATTTAAGTATTTCTATGTA
>NJDC01001276.1:17750-32294 GCA_002245475.1 Calephelis virginiensis
TTAGTGTGACTAGGCGGCGTGAATTTCTTACCATCAGGAAATCCGTCTGCTTGTTTGCCTTCCAATATTACAAAAAAAAACACGGAAAAGCATTTATGTATTCTAATATTTGAACCCAAACTTTAATCATTTCATCAATCTAGTTTCCGTGTAATGGATTCTGTCTAATGAGAAAATTATTTTGTATGTAGATATGTTTATTTAAACATTATCATAAACATATAATATTCATCTCCTCTGTGGTCTAGCGTGTGGTTCAGTTGTTGGACTTGACTGCATGAGATCCTGGGTTCGAATCCCGGGTCGGGCAACAAAAAGAAAATTTGGTTTTTCCAATTTTGTAATAAAAAAAAATGTTGCTCGGGATTGGATATGTGCCCGATTGGCGATAGACTTGCCACCTATCACATTGTGGGACTTAGTGTCTTCGGCTAGTCGTGGGTGCCCTGGTTGTGCCTCTGCCTACCTCTTCTAGGATATGGGCGTGAAGATACTTACTTATTCTTTATAATATTTACTCATACAGTTCCGCTGTAGTAGAATAGACTATCTGCCTTTTTGCTAGGGTGCTCATAAGAGGAGTACTGGTGAAACTATAGATCACCACTAACAAGATCACTGGTATTGGTGCAGGGACTTGCCCGGGTAGGGATCCGCCGTGAACCTATTCCTACCGCCATAATGACTCTGTCATGTTCCAGCACGGAGGGTAGTTTGCACAATAGGCCTAATATCCCCGCCACAGCGACCTGTATCATCTATGGTGTCTGTAAGTCATGGTAGTCTTTAAAAAGAGGAGAGCCGCGTGCTTGTTCGCTAACCTTTCACATAAACCAAAAAAAACATATTACTAAGCGTTAAGCGTAAGCGTTAACTAATTGTAAGTAATATAAATGAGCAATTAGTGCAGCTCAAACCAGACATGATCTTTTAATTACTAAATTGCTAGTTTACAGCTAATATATGATATTTATGGTTTGTATTTAGAATCTTATATCATGTACTTCATATTAATATTCAACGCTTAATTAAATAAATATTAATTTTCGCTTCCATTTTAAACCTTAGTGCTACTTTTGTGAAATCAGTAATACGTAAGCATTATTTTATATCAAAATTAGAGGTACTAGTTGGTATTTAAAATTGAGATTAGTTACTATTCGAATTTATTAGTCCGTCATTCATATTTTTAAAATGAAAAGTTACAATTATATCCTACTCTCAATAGCATGCAAAGTGCATTTGGTGCCCTCCGTGTAGAGAGCAAAGTTTTAAGTACATCTAAATGTCTCTGTACAGAGAGCAAGGATTCAAGTACATTTCACAACCTCTGTATAGAGCGTAAAATTGTAAGTACGAGTATATTGAATAACCTCTGTATATTCAAATTCAAACTATAACCTCTGTATAAAGAGCAAAGCAAAATAGATTTAGTTCTTTCTGTATAGAGAGAAAAGTTGTAAGGACATGTAATTATCACTTTATAGAGAGCAAATATTGCAAAAGCATTTAATTATCTCTAAATAGAGAGCAAACTTGCAAGTACATTTAATAACCTCTATATAAAGAGCAAAGTTTCAAGTACTTCTAAATATCTCTGTACAGAGAGCAAGGATTCAAGTACCTTTCACAACCTCTGTATAGAGCGCAAAGTTGCAAGTACGAGTACATTGAATAACCTCTGTATAAAGAGCAAAGCAAAGTAGATTTAGTTCCTTCTGTATAGAGAGAAAAGTTGCAAGGACATTTAATTATCTCTTTATAGAGAGCAAAATTGCAAAGGCATTTAATTACCTCTAAATAGAGAGCAAATTTGCAAGTATTTTTAATCACCTCAGTGTAAAGAGCAAAGTTTCAAGTACATCTAAATATCTCTGTATAGAGAGCAAAGAAAGTACATTTGACAACTTCTGTACAGAGACAAAGTTTCAAATACATTTAGTTCCCTCTGTATAGAGAGCAAAGCTTCAAGAACATTCAACAACCTCTGTATAGAGTGCAAAGTTGCAAGTACTAGTACATTGAACAACTTATGTATAAAGATCAATGTTACAAGTACATTTAGTTCCTTTTGTATAGAGAAAAAAGATGCATGTTCATATAATTTGTTCTCTATAAACAACGAAGTCGCAAATGCATTTAATTATCTCTAAATAGAGAGCAAGTTGCAAGTACTTCAATTCACCTCTGTATAAAGAGCAAAGTTTCAAGTACATGTATTTATCTCCGTATAAAGACCAAAGATTCAAGTACAATTAACAAGTTCTAGAGCTAAGTTTCAAGTATATTTATTCCCATTTGTATAGATATCAAAATTAGCAAATACATTTAATAAAGTCTGTATAAAGAGCAAAGTTGCAAGTACATGTAATAAAGTCTATATACATAGCAAAGTTGCAAGTACATTTAATAAAGTCTGTATAATGAGCAAAGTTGCAAGTACATGTAATTACCTCTATGTGGGGAGCAAAGTTGCAAGTATTTCTACTTATCTTTGTATAGTGAACAAAATCATAAGTAAATCATAAGAAAATCATACAGATAATATATATGGATAGATATTAAAGTTTCTGAATTTCGTGACCAGTGCCGATCAACTCATAGCTCTCAACCTTGATGGCTGATAACTTTTCTGCCATAATCGTGTGTTCGGGCCAAAAGCTCTTATAATTAAGGGTCTCAACCGCAGACCTTTAATTTGAGTCTTTCGCAATTCGTTGCATAAAATTAATTTCTATGTTAATTCAGTCAAAAATAATATGGATGTGATATGATTTATTGAATGTAATTTTGTAATGATTGGTGAGTAATGACATTCTGCTAAGAAATCGATAGTGGGGACGGTATTAATAGCTTAGTTGTTCTAAGCCCTTTCACTCTTAAGAAAAATTACTTCAAGGTTTAAGTTGACATTTCTTTATTTTTAACTAGCGGCCCGCCTCGGCTTTCAAGGGTATAAAATATACATAAAAACCTTCCTTTTTAATCACTTTATCTATTAAAAAAACCGCATCAAAATCCGTTGTGTAGTTTAAAAGATTTAAGCATACAAAGGGACATAGGGACAGAGGAAGCGACTTTGTTTATACTATGTAGTGATTTTTTTTAATAAAGAAATGTCAACATGATCGATGGAGTTATTTAGTCTATGTTTATCAATAAATGAGACGGTTTATATGAACGGCTTATTATGAAAAGAATTACTAAACTATTATTAATTAAAACGTATCTTAACGCCCATATCCCCAAAGAGGTAGGCAGAGGCACAACCAGGCACCTACGATCAGCCAAAGTCACTAAATCCCACAATGTGATAGGTGGAAAACCTATCGCCAACCGAGCAGATATCCAATCCCGAGCAACGTTTTTTTTATTAGAAAATTGAAAACCCAATTTTCTTTTTGTTTCTCGACCCGGGATTCAAACCCGGGACCTCAGGCAGTCAAGTCCAACAACTGAACCGCTAGACCACAGAGGCGATTATTATATTTTGTATTAGCAGTTCAGAATGTTACAAATGTGTAATAGGTACAAGTAACTCCGTTTGCCTCAGGAATCATTACTCATAGTTCTGCTTATACTCAATTACGGATTCTTAATGTTGCCAAATTGAGCTTACCATGTCTTTGGCTAGTCGTACGTGCCTGGTTGTGCCTCTGCCAGCCTCTTCGGGGATATGGGCGTAAAGATACGTTTTTTATTAATAATAGATTAATAATTCTTTTCGTAATAAGCCGTTCACATAAACCGTCTCATTTATATAAATATAGACTAAATAACTCCATCGATCATGTTGACATTTCTTTATTAAAAAAAAAATCACTACATAGTATAAACAAAGTAGCTGGTAGGTAAATCATAGTGAATGTTAGTCAGTTGTCTCTATCTATGGTATTTACTGAACATGATTTTCTTTAAGCATCAGTAGAAAGCACGGCCGTATTTAGAGGCCCGGAGGCCCTGGAGGCAACAAAGGTGGTTGTGACCCCTAGTCCCAATATTTTTTCAAATAAAATTATAATTTTTTTATTCTTATTTAAGAACAACATAATCATGTGTGTACAAAACATTATGGGTAAAGGAAAAATGTTTGCTGGTCGGGATTTGTAAGATTTGTGTATGAAGTTTCTGATAAGGACGCCCGGGCTTTCACCCCCGGGCTCTACCCTTAATCCAGCCCTGGCAAAGCAGTATAGCTGATGAAAAAAATAATCACTAAAATTTATAGTGTACATTTATTGTTATTTGCTAGTGTACATATATAGGTATGTCTGTTTTATTTTTAAATAAATATATATAAAAAAAGGAAAGTATCTCCACGCCCATATCCTCGAAGATCTACAGCAGAGGCACAACCAGGGCACCCAGGAACCCGGGCGCCCACGACTAGCAGAAGACACTAAGTCTCACAATGTAATAGATGGAAATTAGCCTATCGCCAACAGGGCACCAATCCCAAACAACGTTTTCGATATAAAATTGGAAAAACCCAATTTTTTTTGTTGCCCGACCCGGGATTCGAACCCGGGACCTCAAGCAATCAAGTCCAACAACTGAATTACCAACTGCCTTTAAGTTTTTGTGTCTGTGGTCTAAGATACAAAATTCAAAGGCGGTCGGTAATCCCTACAACAGACCTCATGGTTATAGTAATGAAAGATGACAAGCAAATGTGTTTCCAGATATTAACAATACATGTATTATAAATACAAGCATCTATCATCCTCATGTACCTGTTACTGTTGGGTATCAAACCCAAACTTGCCTAATAGGTGTAAACACAGAACAGCGACGCACTTATAACATCTATGGTATCTAATTCTTCTAATTTCGAAAAATAGCACATGGTTCCGAATGGTGCCGCAAAAATTTAATCAACATTCTACAAGTAGTTTTTGAATTATACATAATTTTTTGACTATCTTTCTAAAAAAGAACTATCAAAAACGTTTGGCTATTGGCCGAGTCATAGCGTAACAAACATACAAAAAAAATAATGGTTGCACTGCGGGAGTGCCGGCAGAAGTGAAAACTTGAATATTAACGTTGTGCATTTTTGATATTTTAGAATTTTGCTTTAATCATCAGTATGAAAGTACTGTCATTTATGTGGTAGAATACAATATTCATTTATTGCGCTATCGAACATTCGCGCCATCGCCCTGCGCCTTTTTACGAATTTTCGTGACCTGACGCGGGTTTAGAAGTTTTTACCCATTCCAAAAAAATGCGCAACGCCGCATTAGAAGTTTTCACTTCAAAAAACAGTTGAATTGAGAACCTCCTCTTTTTTAAGTCGGTAGAAAATCAGTCATTAACAATCCATCTATCTGCCGTCAAAAGAATTTAGATACAAGTATTGAGCAGCTGTTCATGTTTGATAAAAGATTTCTATCTCCCGTTACTATAAATAGTACATGCTCTAATGGGCATAGATGTCGATATACCGGAGATATTGGCCTCTTATCGTGTTTGTTTATCCATTTACACCGCTTATTGCTTCATTATGCGCTTGCGCAGTTTGATTGACAGGTTTTATTGTTAATCGAGAATTCATAAATATTAAATCCATATTATAATAGATATTTGTAAATGGATGTAATATTTAATCCTTTTTTTAAGTTGTATCATTTGATCGCCTTATTAACTTAGGGGTTAGCATACGAGATGCTGAATGCCAACGCGACCCCATCTCGCTCCTAGCCGGGCGGCGTCGTGAAGGTCATCGTGTGGTTTTTAGTCGGTTCGAGTCCGACAAAACCCGCTGCTCTGCCCCGAGAGCGCTGGGTATTCGAGGGATTTTCCACACGAATAAAAAAAGGGGGTTGACGTCGACGCTAACGTGAGGCTCAGGTTCTATTCCAGACTGGTTATTAATCGTCGTATTAATAAACATAGACTAATGTACTCCAAGGTTCAAACTGGTTCAATAAACTTATGTATGATAAATACTATAATATTAACTTTACTCAAACTTTAGTCTTTATTGATAAGACGGTATTAAAAAGACAGTAAATGTCTGCATTGCTAGGTCTAGGTATTTATTCAATTGAAGTAAAAAGTGAGTATCTTCACGCCTGTATTCCTGAAAGTGTAGGCAGAGGTACAACCAAGGCACCCACCACTAGCCGAAGACACTTAAGTCCCACAATGTGCATGCCTATCACTAACCGGGCACAAATCCAATCCCGGGCAACGTTAATTTTATTAGAAAATTTAAAATATATATTTTCTAATTTTTTTAGTTGCCTCGACCCGGGAATCGAACCCGGGTCCTCATGAAATCAAGTCCAACACCTGGACCGCTAGACCACAAAAGCGATAAACTAACTCGTGAAAGTTAGTGTTAGACTAACATTACCCCGTGTTGGTCAGGGCTTATTTGCAGAATAGACCATCTGCCTTCCTCCCAGGTAGCTCGTAAAAGGCGAGCATAGGGTTACCGTCACTAACACCGTGACATCTGACTAGGTGGTAGCGTTTCGCAGCGACTCACCCGGATTGGTTCCACCGCCTTACCTATTCCTGCCGCCATAATATCATGACATGTCCCGGTATGAAGGGTAAGTTAGCCGGTAAACATAATTTTGCTCAACGCACCATTACCACCTTTAGTGCCGCCTAGAGACACCAAAGGTGGTAACCTTCACTGTCTCTAGGTGGCGTGGATTTCTCACCATCAGGAAATCCTTCTGCTTGTTTGCCTTCCAATATCATAAAAAAAACCTTTGAGCGCTATGTATTTTTTCCCAAATTATCACCTAATTAATTACTCAGATGTGAAAAGTAAACACAAAGAACATATTATCTTGTGTTTTCTTTAGGTTAACGAAATATTAACATCATTCATAAAAGCTTTAAAGTGTGAAGGTAGAGTTTTATAGCATATTTAGCCGCAAAAACACTCAGTCGTTACGTCCTACGTGTATTAACTTGACAAACAAAACCTTAATGACTCCTGTACACAATTAGCTGAGTACTGTCTCAATTAGTGTCTACTTTGGGGCTATATTTATGATACTAAGACTGGAGTATCCAGAAGGAAAAAAAATGATATTGTCTATATATATATATATATATAAAATACAAGCTTATTTGTATGAAAAGAATAATGAATCTGGAGGAAGCCAGGTAGGTCTTTTTGGCATGAAGATATGTATATCTTATATATAAAATTCTCGTGTCACAATGTTAGTCTGCATACTCCTCCGAAACGGCTTGACCGATTCCTCTGAAATTTGGTAAGCATATTGGGTAGGTCTGAGAATCGGCTAACATCTATTTTTCATATCCCTAAGTGATAAGGGTGACTCACCCCAATTTTTTTAAATAAATCACATTAAAAATATAGCAGAACAACGTCTGCGGGGTCAGCTAGTAGATATATATAAACAAGCGTATTTGTATGAAAAGGGTAATAATGAATGTGGAGGAAGCCAGGTAGGTCTTTTTGGCATGAAGATATGTATATATACGTATAAATATGGGACCATTTCCGACATGGGTACGTGAATGTTTGGAACGTTAGGCGTGGATGCTAATCCCTCTACTTTCTTTTTTAATTATTTTTCTTCTGGTTCTTGTTAGTTCGGTTCTTTAAAATTAATTTAGCCGTTTTGATCTGAAACTGGAATATTAAAAAGAACTAGTGATCGCCCGTTGGTCGAAATTCGACCATAATAAATTTTAATATCTTGTTGATAAGAACGCCATCTACGTTTCCTAAGACCAACTACTTTGTTTCCAAACTTTTTAGTGCGCCATCTGTGATCTTTTATCGTTTTATCCATATATTTGTTTGTGTGTGTCAAATGCATGGTGGTGTGGGTAATGTTTTATTTATTGATTTAATGTACTTTATAAGCATTATTATTGAAAAATATCAGCGTTCTGCACTTCTACATATGAACTATAAGTGTGCCAAATTTTATGCTCCTCCGTTCACGCAATTTTCGTAAAAAGCGGTCCAAAGTTTTGGCATCACGTATGTATATATATATATATATATATATATGTATAGATGTTCTCCCTTTGGCAATGACTATCATGATTACATTGACTGTATTAGCAGGCATTATTTGCATTATTTTGAAACAATCTCTATTTAATTTTAAATCATAATTTAGATTTTTACGACTTTATCACGCTGTCTAATGGTTGTATTTAAAGACAAAACGTTTATTTTGTAACTGACTTGTAACTCATTCAGTGTTAAACGAAATGCGAAATTCATTTATCACTCGCTACGGTTGAAAACGAATCAATTACCTATTATGTAGATTGCGAATTTTATTTTTTGTAAAATAAAGTGTGTTTGAAATGAATGACGAAGTCATTTGAGTCTTACATTTTTAGAACCTTTCATGGTAAAGGCTTTGAAAATGTAACACTTTGGTATACATTACGTTCAGTAATTGACGTGAGCATCTTCAAGCCCAATTCCTCGAAAGGGTAGACAGAGGCACAACCAGGGCACCCACGACTAGCCGAAGACACTGAATCCCACAATGTGATAGTTGGCAAAACTATCACCCACAACATTTCCAATCTCGAGCAAATTTTTTTTTATTAGGAAATTGGAAAAACCCAATTTCCTTTTTGTTACCCAACCTGGGACCTCATGCAGTCAAGTTCAACGATAATTTAACGAGTATTACGAGTAGAGAAATTGGCGTACTGAAATCTGTAGCGGTTTTTGGTCTATAAATTTAGTGATCTTAGTTACCACTAGAGGCGCTGTTCAAAGTTGTCATACAAATATTTACGAAGTAAGCAAGTATAGTAAATTCACTCAGTAGCTAATTAGGCTGATGTTTGTCATAATACGTTTACTTTTCGTTTCAATGTATACCTAAGTGACTAAGTTCCGATATGGTTGAAATTACAAAGTATTGACTTATAATAATGACTTAAAAATAGTTTTATTTATTTTATTTATTTAGTTTAATTTCGATATTATAAAACCCATATCTTATCTTCTGCTTTAAAAAACAAAATTGTTAAAATACACATGAATTATTTTGAAAATATATTAAGCTTAGTAAGAATGCAAAAAAACTGGTGAAGGTAGAAGTGAAAACTTGAACATTAAAGTTGTGCATTTTTGATATTTTAGAATGGTTAGGGAATAATTTTGCACGAATTGCTATAATTATCAGTATGAAAGTACTATCATTTATGTGGTAGAATACAATATTCATTTATTGCGCTATCGTACACAAACATGACAACACGAACATTCGCGCAAGCGTCCTGCACCGTCTTACGAATTTTCGATCAGGTCACGTGTCCTGACGCGAGTTTAGAAGTTCTTACCCATTCCAAAAAAAATTGCGCAAAGCCGCTAAAGAAGTTTTCACTTAAAAAAAATTACATACCACCGAACCATTTTTACATTTCGTATCATCTTGTTTTCAATCCAATATGTATTGGGTTTTATTTTTTGTAACGTCAGCGCCTCAAGTGAATAACGGTTTTAGTGAATGAGATCTTAAAACTATCCGAGTCATGGAACTGATTACAAAAACTTCAATTTGGTGGACGTATTTTCGTAATGTGTATACGATGTACTCCGTTAGATCGCTAGAAACATGAGTGGAATCTCTGTTGTGTCGGTTCCTTTGTATTATCATTAATTTATTTACAGCATCAACTAATTAAGCCAACAAAAGTACTTTTTGGATAGCTATTACATCGCCTCTGTGGTGTAGCGGTCGCCTCTGTGGTCTAGCGGTTCAGTTGTTGAACTTGACTGCCTGAGGTCCCGGGTTCGAATCCCAGCTCGGGCAACAAAAAGAGAATGTGTTTTTCCAATTTTCTTATAAAAAAAATGTTGCTCGGGATTGGATGTGCCCGGTTGGCGATAGGCTTGCCACCTATCACATTATGGGACTTAGTGTCTTCGGCTAGTCGTGGGTGCCCTAGTTGTGTCTCTGCCGACCTCTTCGGGGATATGGGCGTGAAGATACTCCATTACATTGCTAACCTCACGGTTTTTACAACGTCGCCGGACATTTCGACAAAAGTAGTTATTACGGTAGATAGATACTACAACAAAATCGTCAACTAAAATGAATACATATTGTTTTATATTGGTGATAAACCGCATTTATAAGACTGCAGCTGGTTGTACTCTAACATTAATTTTAAGACCTGGGGGGTGATTATGTATCTCAGTTGCCAACTCAAACTGCAAAAAGTGTACACCAAATGACGTCATTTGTGTTTGCTATCTCTATTGTATTTCTATTGGTCACTGGAGATAGCAAATATAAAACACGTCATTTGACAGTTATTTGTTGTACACTTTTCCATTTTGAGTGGGCAACTGAGTTACATAATCAGCCCCCTGATGTACATTTCTTGTTGATGGCTTTTAATAAAGAAAATGAAATCGCCTTTGTGGTCTAGCGGTCCGGCGTCGGACTTGACTTCTTGAGGTCCCGGGTTCAACGTCCGGGTGGCACAACAAAAAAAATTAGAAAATGTATATTTTAAATTTCCTAATAAAATAACGTTGCCCGGCATTGGATATGTGTCCGATTGGCGATAGGCCTGCCACCTATAATATTGTGGGACTTAGTGCATTCGACTAGTCATATCACTCGCAGGTGCCCTGGTTGTGTCTCTGCCTACCATTTCAGGGATATGGGCGTGAAGATACTCCTCCGCCTTACATATTCTTGTCGTCACGGTGATTTTGTCTTGTTCCGGTCAGAAGGTTAGGGTAGCCGGTATAGTCGCCCACGAGGACTTATTCCTTAGCCATAGGTTAGTGGCGCACCCTATAACAACCATCAGTCTTATCATATAATAAAACTACGGTACAGTATTTGATAAAAAAAGTATCTTTACGCCCATATCCAGTTAGAGGTAGGCAGAGGCACAACTCGCGATTAGCTGAAGATAGCGAGTCACGCAATGCGATGGATGACGCATATCCAATCGGGCGCATATCCAATCCCGGGCAACGTTATTTTTATTAGGAAAACGGAAATCCTCATTTTCTATTCTATTTTTCGTTGCCCGACCCGGGGATCGAACCCGGGACCTTATCCAAGTCCGATGTCGAACCACTAGACTACAGAGACAACAACATTTGTTATAATAATTTTACATTGTCATTCGATTTACACATTACAAAATTTCACTTTAATCGATAACCGGAAAGTAGATTAATGTCAGCATGCAAGATCCCAATCGAGCAAACACATTGCAAGTTGAATAAAATTTTATAGTAATCCATACTAATATTATAAATGCAAAATGCTGTCTGTCTGTTGCTCTTTCACGGCTAAACCGCTGAACCGATTGGGATGAAAATATTCGCATAGCTAATCCGAGGTCAAACTTAGCTAATTTTCAAAAATCACTCCCAAAAAGAACTATAATATGGTATGAAAAATTATTAAGAAAATCATAACTGTGCTTACGCAGACGAAGTCGGGGGTAAACAGTTAGTAATATAAGTTTATTGTGTAATTACATTGATCATGACCAAATAGTCTAGCTCTACCTTTTTTTATGATATTGAAAGGCGAACACGCAGACGGATTTTCTGATGGTAAGAAATTCACGCCGCCTAGAGACACCAAAGGTGGTAATGGTGCGTTGCCAACCTTAGGCCAAGATGTTAGGCCTTGAGCAAAAGTAAGTTTACCGGCTACCTTACCCTCCGAACCTGAGCATGTCAACGGCAAGCGTTGGACGTTATAGTGGCAGGAATAGGTAAAGCGGTGGTACCAATCCGGGCGAGTCGCTGCGAAACTACAACCTAGGATGTAACGGTGTTAGTGACGGTAAACCTATGCTCGCCTTTTACGAGCTGCCTGGCAGGAAGGCAGATGGTCTATTCTGCAAAGGAGCCCGGACCAACACCATAAGTATTGCTATTAAAAATTGTTATTTCCGATTTACGTCAGACCATTTACTAGTCATTATAAGGTTCAGGAAAACAGATTTGTTAACGATAAACTTGATTAAACAATACATAAGTTTTCCACAACATACATTAAGAAGGTTTTGATTTATTGATTTATGATTTATAGTAACAATAATTTATAATACCTATGAGGAAATGGCCCTCTCTAACTTGTCAGGTTTCAAATGTAAACGCAGTCCGCCTTATTCCAAAACAATATAAGGAACGGGGCATCAAACTAATCAAATGCGGAAAGAGTGAATGAATGGTTTTGCTTAACATGGTACTAAGAGTGGTACTAACTCTGGTACTAGAGAGTCCTCGGTTGGTCTTCGTTTTGTAATAAAAATGACATTTAGTACGGTAACAAACTTTGATACCGTAACAAACCTAGACTTTTTGGTCTTGGTTTAAACCTGGTACTAGAGTGTTTTTTGGAATAAGGCGGAGTAAGTCTGCAAACCTATTTTAAACTTCCTTGCTGTAAAAAACACCATCAAAATAAAAAATCATATTTGCATTAAACATAAATCAAAAAATTTGATTTCCCAGACCAGTAGGGCTACTCTTGAATCTCGATATCATGCGATTAGGAAATTTGAATCATATCTGTCATGTTAGGTACTTGTGATCACAGAATTAGCGGATTACTAATATTTAGTAACAAATAAATTCAACGAATCCGTTAAAATAATTTATTGTTTACTATTAACTAAATGATAATAATTCGTCAGTATTGTGTTCAAGAGTACCTAAAATAACATACTCGATTCCAATTTCCAATATAGCCTGAATCGAGTTTCTAGAGTAACTCTACAGCTTTCAAGATAGAGATCTATCAAAAAAAGTTAATCTATTGTCACGTCAAAATTGGAGAATAATTTAAAATCTCCTCTTTTTAACCGGCTTTAAAAAGGAGGAGATTTTCAATTCGACTGAATGTTTTTTGTATATTTGTTACGTAATTTTCGCCCAGTAGAAGTAGGTTTTAATATGTTTTAAAGTCATAGCATGTTTATATTGGAATTAGATAGGCGTAAATATTATCGTAGTTTTATTAGAAGTCATCAACATGATTCATATAAATGTTGTCTAGAACTTAATTCCTAGAAGTATTTTTGCAATTCACGGCACTTACCGCAGGCTACTGCCCTGTTCTCAGGAAATGTAATTCTGATTACTCGATAAAAAATCCACATTGAAGAAGTGAGAGGATAGCGTATGATTTTAAACGCAACATAGTCCCGGTGGAAAAAAACGAATGGAGCTTCATTCGTTTTTTTTAATATTTTGAAATCATACTCGAAATATAAAACATAGACGAGTATCTTTACAACATTTGAAACTGGTATCGATTATCTTATAATAGTGTTCGTGCATGCATGTGTCTGTCTGTGACATCATATGTTTTGAACGGCTGGACCGATTACGATCGAATTGACATGATCGAATATTATGTATGTAGTTGTATTTTTATTTAGAAAGAGAAACACTTTATTAGACTATGGGTCCGGCCTAATGCGTCCTTCACCTCCTTGTCCTTAAGGGTCACAACTCTGGCCGCCTAGACATATCTTAAGACGTTGCTCATTAGTGAAAATATTACTAACTGTCTGGCCTCTTTCCCTAGACATAGAAGGTGCAACAGTACACCCACGCATAGACAACGATAAAAACATTAACTGAATTAATCAACCTTGACTCTGATTTATTTTAATTCAACCGAAACAGGTTGTACTCTGTCGTGACAGAAAGTAGGTAGGACTTTGACTTGGAATAACATCGTGCGAACATTTCAATATCGTATCTTACTATCTTATGTAGCTAATGAGCTTGACAATCTCAGATCAGTCCCTATACTACATTGCACCACAAAGTGAATTCCTGTTTAATGTTAAAGTTATTTTTTATATCATTAGATTGTAAACATGCTTTTACTGCGACTGACAATCGTCGTCTATAAATATTAAAGATGTTACTGGTTTTGATGTTAGGCTGCGTGTGAAATTCTATCCACTACCCTACCCAGTAGATAGGGTAGGCAACATTTTTTGTCTGAATGTATAATTTTAAAATATATTAATAAAATATATAGTTGGCTTGAAAAATGTGTGCTGGAAGTGTGTGAAGAGGAATCTGATTTTTCCTATTCTTTAGTGTTTGGATTGCAAAATATCAGACAGTGATCTATTGCGCCGAAATACAGTATTTTCGTGTGTATAATATTTTTCACAGTAAATGGAGCAGAGTCCCGAAATACCACAATACTATATTTCAGAGACATCGATAGAAAGTTATTATTAAGTAGAGTGGTCTATTAATCCATCTGTAATAACCAAAGGTAATTTTAATGCAGTCAAAATTTGAAAAATCCAGGCTTTGTGGCAATGAGAGCACGTTGAAGGTACGGTCTTTTAAATAAAGAAACGACAGCAGAAGTGAAAACCTGAATATTAATACGCCGAAAACCGGGCGGTGAATCGAAAATAACCGTATGAAATGCAGAGACAGAGACGATGGTCTTACTCTCCCTCCGTCTTACGCATTTTCGATCAGTAGGGTTACGCTTGAACCTCGATTTCGTACAAACCGAATAATGGAATCGGATATGACATTTTAAATAC
>NJDC01001276.1:39584-54598 GCA_002245475.1 Calephelis virginiensis
CGGATCACTATACTAAAAAGATGATTAGAACGAACCGAGTAGAACAAAACCAGGCTAGATAATTATAATACAAAAAATCAAAAAAACTTTTGAATTTTCAAACAAGTGCAATATACGCGTTCAGCTTTTATCTGCTAGTGTATCATATATAATAATTATTAGATCATTAATAACATTTTCTTCAAAAACATTTATTTACTTGTTTTACACATTACTCTCTCCTCTGTGGTCGAACGGTCCGGGTGTTGGACTTGACTGCATGAGGTCCCGGGTTCGAATCCCGGGTCGGCCAACAAAAAGAAAATTGGATTTTTCCAATTTTCTAATAAAAAAAAATGTTTGTCGGGATTGGAATTGTGCCCGGTTGGCGATAGGCTTGCCACCTATCACATTGTGGGACTTAGTATCTTCGGCTAGTCGTGGGTGCTTGGTTGTACCTCTGCCTACCTCTTCGGGGATATGGGCGTGAAGATACACATTACTTAATAGTATCTTCGTTATAACCAATGATAAACGTGGAAGAGTGTAGAAGCACTGAGTTAGTACGTAAGCACTTAATGAAGACAGCTGAGTTGCTCTTGATAAATATGATAAAGCTTTTTTGCGAATGTGTATTTAATTAAGTTTTTAACAAAACGCTAACACACTGCAGGAATTTTGTTCATTTTCTTTCGTTGCTTGTGTTCTGTAACATAAGCTTATCAGTCAGCAGTAATGACTGTATCTGTCAGCAGTCAGACATGCGCTTGCGCACGAGTTTATTTGCTTCACTGATTTGTTTGCCCTTTATTGGACATTTTTTGTGTCAAGTACAAAATTAAGAAATGCTGAAATTAATTATATGATATTTATATAAATAATAGTACAATTAATCACCTTGATTGATACGAGTAATATATTTAATTTATATTATGAAATGAAATGAAATGACTGAATTAACCGTATTGGAAGTGATAACTGCTGGAAAGTTTTAAAACGCAGTTTTTCTCCTTTTGTCAACTGAAAAACATACAATTCTTTTAAACTATATTCGTTGCTAGCATCCCATCCCAGCTTCGCATAGGTGAACAAACTTCAGTGCTATTATACATAGAAACGTTTCTCTTTAACCGCTCTGTTAAACCTCATCAAAATCAGTTGCGCAGTTTTAAGAATTTATAGGAACAGATAGCGGAACTTTTATATGATTTTCGTTATACTATGACGTAGAAAAACTTAAGGGTGTTAAGACTTCTTTAACTACGCAAAAACAAACATAACTAGTCTATTTTGGTACTATACAAACGCCCAATAATTTTCGTGTGCATTGAAGCCTGAAGGTCATTTACGTTCAGGTACTTGAATAACAACTTTGGTAAGTGGTAACTTTATTCGAATTCGTCATCGCCAAGTAATACGAAACGTTAATAATAATAATATTCTATAAAGAAGATAAATCACATATAACTTCCTTATTATTTGTTCCGGATAGAGTAGTTTTAACATCAATTTAGTTAATGTTATGTTAGTTATCTATAATATAAAAATGAATTGCTGAATTTGTTGGTAACCGCATAACTCCCAAACGACTGAACCGATTTTGATAATTCTTTCTTTCCTGTGTTAGTTATTGTCTTTGAAAAAAAATTGAAGGTTCTTATGAAAAGAAAAACCGGGAAAATTGCAGGGAAAATGGGAAAACAATACTTTATTTTTCCCATACATTTTGAACGGGTGGAACGAACGAACGGTTTTCGCCGGGACAGCTAGTTGTATATAAAAATGGTAAAATCGAACAAGATTCTATTGTGTATATTTTATCTTATAGTGAAACTTTAGTTGCAACGAACTGCAAAATTTAGAAATTGTGCATTTTCAATTTTCTAATAAAAAAACGTTGCCTGGGATTGGATATGTGCCCGGTTGGCGATAGGCTTGCCACCTATCCCATTGTTAGACTTAGCGTCTTCGGCTAGTCATACCTACACCCTTGCCTTGCCCTGGTTGTGCCTCTGCAAACTCTTCAGGGATATGGGCGTGAAGATACTAAAAAAGTTATTTACTCTCCCTTGGGATTCGGTTTAGACATCGGGACAAAAAGTAGCTTAGATGTCAATCTCCAGCCTTCCACCTATAGATGCTAAGCGAACCGTTTCTGATAAGCTTAAGGAGACGTCTCGCTCAGTAGGGTTACCCCTGAATCTCGATTACATGCAAATTGGAAATTAGAATCGGATTTGTATTATTTTGTACTCTTGGACACAATACTAGGGAATTATTAACATTTAGTTCCAAAATTCAACGGATCCGATGTAATAAATGATAGCTTATTTTGAACTGAATGTTAATAATTCGCTAGTTTTGTATTAAAAAGTACAAAATGACACAAATCCGATTACAATTTCCAATTTGCCTTAAATCGAGATTCAAGAGTAGCCTACAGGCTAAGTGCGAGATACCAAATTTCTTGTTTTTCGGAATGAAATAAGCTCGCTTACTAAACCTCAAGAAAAATACTCATTTAAAATCTGTTTCTAATTTTCATGATAAAGTTTCTAAATTATAATAACTACAAGTTCCAGACTGTAATTGTTTTGTTTTTAATTACTGACTATTATGAATTTAACTACATGTTTTATTTATTTCTCACTCTGATATCGCCTCTGTGATCTAGCGTACAGGCATCGGACTTGATGTCTTAAGGTTCCAGGTTTGATCCCCAGGTCGGGCAACAAAGAGTCGATGTGTATTTTCAATTTTAAAATAAGTATAAATTTAGCCCGGGGCGTTGCCACCTATCTCATTATGGGACTTAGTGTCTTTGCCTTATTATGGGTGCCCTGGTTATGCCTTTGCCTTCCTTTCCAGGGATATGGGCGTGAAGATACTCTGATATAGAAAAAAAACTCATCTTTTGTTTTGTAAAATTAGTAGGATTTTAACTTCATAAATCCTTGTCCCGCATTCAAAATCACTATTTTGTGCAAATTCGTGTTTGAAAGTTGGCAAGCCTATTTTCCTAAATATTACATACATTACATAGTTACATACAGTAGCTATATATTATACCATTGCGATGTGAAAGGATTAATACAATCTCGCTTTTATAATATGTTTGGATAACTACTAAGTTACGTTATGTTAGATAGTGAATTGCTATAATAGCAATTGATTGATAGAATTTGAGAGTTAATCGTGGAGCGGTTACTTTCCACTCGATGCCATTCGGGCTGCCCTTTATTAGTTGCCAGTTGCTAATAACATTCTCCGTTGATTACCCTTATATAAGATTTTGTTCACTAAACGATTTATCTTTGTTACATTTTCTAAAATATGAACTACAACTTATGTAATGGAAAATTTGGAATGTATGCGGTTTAAGAGAGCACGTAACCACCGTGGCTTATTAAAGTTTTGACAAGCTTAAGACTAATTTACTGTTTTTTTAATCTTAGTACAATAATTAGTTGCCAGTGAGAATTTAATAGTTATAATTACGTTATTATTTCATCTTAACCGCCTCGTTAGCCGAGGGTATAGCACGCACGCCTAAGTGCTCTTAGGAAGAGCTGCTCGTGTGTAAGAGCCTCTTACACACGAGCGGTGTGTCACCAACGGCATAGGTAACTGCAGCCGTCGACACACGTCGACGCGTCGAGGTCTGCCGCCGAAAAGTGGCGACGCTTGCAGTTGTGACGTCAAGCGTTGTCGCCTGTCGACGGCAGCAGTCGACGTGTTAATTGCTGCCGCCGACGCGTCGACGACTCACGCCGACGTGTGTCGACGACTGTAGTTACATATGCTGTTGGTGACATGCCGTTCGTGTGTAAGAGCTCTAAATCCACCGACCAAACCGCGAGGCTCGGGTTCGATTAACTATGCGGACAGGCATTTGTTTCATGAACATACATGTGTATATTTTAGTTTCAGGGTGTTTGTTATTAATACTATTGTGAATTTAGGTATTTTTAATGTAATAGTAAAGATGAGTAAAAAAATATCATTGTCTAACACCCATAACGTAAGCTAATAATTTGCTTCCTTCGGGCTTGTGTCAATTTGTATAGTTTGTCTAGATATACTTAAGTATCTTCACTTAAATTTCTCTGAAAAAACTGTACAAATTGAAATAAGCCCCCCCCCCCTAAATAATTGATCGTTTGGGCTTATGTCAATTTGTATAGTTTGCCTAGAGATATTTAATTATCTTCGCTCAAATGCTTAAATATATCTGGAAAAACTTTACAAATTGATACTCGTATTAAGCCCACAGTAAGCAAATTATACGCTTACGCGTACGTTATGGGTGTTATCAATTTGTCCAGAGATATTTATTTATATTAAACTAGCAGTTGATCGTATCTCACTTGTGCTCTTTGGATAAACGATGACAGCGCTTAGGGATTAAAAAGATAAGAGCTTCCCAGCTAGGCGAGGTTGCCTAGGAATCGAATAATGATGAAATACTCGAATGGGTATTTTTGCTAGAAGGCTAAAAAAGCATAAGCATCTTCACGCCCGAAGGGGTAGGCAGAGGCACAACCAGGGCACCCACGACTAGCCGAAAATATTAAGAAACTGCAATATTGCGATGTAGGATTTTTTTGAACCTTGTATTCAATATTTCAATTCAATATTTTTACTCAAAAAAGTTACAAAAAGTAGCGATCATGAGTGCGCAGTGGGCAGTTGGCTGTAACTAATAAATTTATACAGTCGAATCGACAACTTCCTACTTTTTGAAGTCGGTTAAAAAAGTGTAGCTTGCGGAAATACATGCACAAATCAAAACAAAACAAAAATGATTTAATTTGACATTATGTTGCAATTGCAAACATTTGATTTTATTATGTTACATAATTGTTACTTAATTATACTTTTATGCATTGTTTTTTTTAATTTGCTTAATTAGTAACATTACTAAAGCACGATCGTTAAAAAAACAACAAACTTCTAATGAATGATCACGACGTATCAAAAGCTCTTAATTAAAATTATGCAACACTTGCACTTATTAGAGCACCAAAAGTGTTTACTTATAACATTATAATTAGTAAACACTTATAAAGTCATACATAAAGACCGAATTGGGTGAAGGCTTAACGTTCACATGGTATTAGAAACTGCAAATCTCATTAACATTGGTGATTGGTGAGTTCACGTCTTCTAACCTCTTCAAAACGATGTCCAGCCCAATTAATAATGAATCAGTGGGGCAACACTTGCCAATTATATGGCCATAACCTTGCTGATTATTTTAATACTAAATTGGCAAATGCTTAAGACCTCCTTTATTTATTTTTTCAAACAAGCTTTTTCGTTCTGCTAAAGCTGTCATAATGTTAAAGCATACTGCAAGAACAGGCTTATCTCTTAGGTGCTTTTGATCGTATCTTTAGTTTTTAATTAAAATAAATTTATCAGAGTAAAGTATTATCACGCATAATCTTATATATATAAAAATGGATCAATAATTCCTCTGGTTGTCGCAGACCAATTTTTGTCAATTATTTTTTTATTATATAGTTATTATCGGGAGAAGGTTGATATAAAACCGATATAGTAAAAAAATGTGTCGTATTCTAGTTTGTAGGATAGGCTTACTTACGGAAATTATTCAAAACTTTAAAACGTCACATTACCATTGGCAACGCATCATTAACAATCTAAGACCCTTATAATGACTTTACGGAGCGTTATCAAATTCGGTAGCGTTGTGTGAGTTACTTTTATGAAAACTTAAAACAACTCCTTAATTGGTTACTGAGAAAACGGTGACATAAGTATGTATCGAAATCCACAGGAAATTGTGTATGGAAATCTATTATTTAATTAAATTATGTATAAATATATAGACATATGAATTAAATTATATATAAAAAACGCATCTTCACGCCCATATCCCCGAAGAGGTAGGCAGAGGCACAACCAGGGCACCCACGACTAGCCGAAGACACTAAATCCCACAATGTGATAGGTGGCAAGCCTATCGCCAACCGGGCATATATCCAATACCGAGCAATGTTTTTTTTATTAGAAAATTGGAAAAACCCAATTTATTTTTTGTTGCCCGACCCTTGAAATTATATAAAACTACAAAATTTAAATAATTAATAGATAATTAATTCAATTTGGATACAAGGGAGGTCTATGTACAGCAGTGA
This sequence comes from Calephelis virginiensis, assembly GCA_002245475.1. Taxonomy (NCBI): domain Eukaryota; kingdom Metazoa; phylum Arthropoda; class Insecta; order Lepidoptera; family Riodinidae; genus Calephelis; species Calephelis virginiensis. Next base: position 45,728 of record NJDC01001276.1, read on the forward strand.
ACGTCCTCCGGCTGATGATGAATTAAATTTGGTATTGAAATCTATAGCTTCCCATACAAATTTACCGAAGGTAATCTATAGCAGCTCATGGTATTGGCTCTCATATTATCTTTAGTCTAATGTGGAGGCGGTCGTTGTCTGGAATCGCAAGATTCAACTATACATAGATTCCCCGTGGTAGTCCGAGCTCCTTTGTAGAATAGACCATCTGCCTTCCTTGCCAGGCAGCTCGTAAAAGGCGAGCATAGGCTCACCGTCACTTACACCGTGACATCTTACTAGGTGGTAGAGTCTAGCAGCGACTCGCCCGAATTGGTACCACCGCCGCCATAACGTCATGACGTGTTCCGGTTCGGAGGGTAAAGTAGCCGGTAAACTTACTTTTGCTCGAGGCCTAACATCCCGGCCTCAGGTCGGCAACGCACCATTACCACCTTTGGTGTCTCTAGGCGGTATGAATTTCTTAACGTCAGGAAATACTTCTGCTTGTTTGCCTTCCGATATCATAAATAAAATATCCGGCATTGCTCACGATCTCTGTATTGTTGGGTAGAATTATTATATTGATTGGTATGATACCTTACATAGTAATTCAATCTAACATTATATTCTGTACATATTTGTCATATCACGGAATTCGATCAAAACACAGATTTCTTCACTAACCCCCGATACAATAATTATTTATTACGCGATTCTGGTAATCTCTTTAGCAACGCTTTCGATTCGTTATCTAGAATTTGAGATTAGGTTGCAACGAAATCTAGATCTTTTAACAATTGCTAACGAGTTTTGTAACGCGTTTTTCATTTGCATATTAAACTTTACTTTGCATATTTCAATGTATTTTTTTATGATAATGAAAGGTAAACAAACAGTAAAGGCGGTAATAGTGCGTTGCCAAACTGAGGCCGGGATGTTAGGCCTCGACCAAAAGTAAGTTTACCGGCCACCCCACCCTCAGACCGGAACACGTCAATGGCAAGCATTGGACGTTATGGTGGCAGGAATAGGCAAGGCGGTGGTACCAATCTGGGGGAGTCGCTGAAAAACCTTGTCGAATGTCACTAGCACCGTGACGGAAAGCCTATGCTCGCCTTTTACGAGCTGCCTGGCAGGAAGGTAGATGGTCTATTCTGCAAAGAAGCCTGGACTCCACCATAAAATTCATTTCAAAGTTTTTATTCATATTCAATTTCGTTCCGAATTCGTCAAATTTCAAATTTAAAGTATCAGTACGAGTAATTTGGTGAATTCTCCTATCATATCTATCTAATTATATAACTATCTTTTATCTCGCCTCTGTGGTCTAGCGGTCTCGATTCTCGGGTCGGGCAAAAAAAGGAAATGTGGTTTTTCCAGTTTTCTATTAAAAATTTTGCCTGGGATTGGATATGTGCCCGGTTGGCGATAGGCTTGCCACCTATTACATTGTGGGACTTAGTGTCTTCGGCTAGTCGTGGGTGCCCTGGTTGTGCCTCTGCCTACTTCTTCGGGGATATGGGCGTGAAGATGCGTTTTTTATATATAATTTAATTAATATGTCTATATATTTATACATAATTTAATTAAATAATAGAATTCTATAGATTTCTATACATAATTTCTTATGGATTTCGATACATACTTATGTCACCGTTTTCTCAGTAACCAATTAAGGAGTTGTTTTAAGTTGTCATAAATTCGGTTGATCGTGGGCGCCTTGGTTGTGCGTCTGCCTACCTCTTGGGGGATGCGTGAAGATGCTTTTTTTTAGTTTTTAAGATGGCGCATTTTTAATAATTTGTATTTATAAAGTTTATAAGAGTTTAAATTACTACCTATAAATTATTTTAATATTTAATTAATAATTGAAGTTGTTAAGCTTTAAAAAATACGAAATGTTAAATATAAGCCAAGAACTAGGCTATCTTAGACGCAGGCACCTATTGGAAATCACACCAGCAACAGATTTTACTTTTAAGTTTTTTTTGGATGACTAATTTGTTGCTAACCGCGAGGTTTTTACAACTTCACCGGGCTGTACTTTGAAGTAAACTTTATGGTATTATGATAAGGTCAGATATCAACGCTTACTGAACCAAATCTGTGCAAATCTTAGAAAAAATTGTACCTAGTCACGGTGACAGTGCTAGAGACAAATAAACTGACGATTGCGTTTTAACTCTTACCACCTGTTTTTAGAAAGGAACTATCCAACAATATGAATTTAGAAATTACTCCTATTAACAAATTATATGAAAGAATCTTTTAGGTGTTAGTCTAAATTTCTGGGTCTGGTTGATTAATGGATTTAATTACTGCATTTACTTTAATTGCCTGTTTAAAAAATACCTACTTAAAACAATATTTAGGTCAAAAGTAAAAAACTTGGTCTTTTCCATGCCTGTCATAAATTTTCACATGTTTCAAGTACTGGAAACATTTTTTTGCCTCAATTCATTCAATTTGTTGTATATTCTTTTATTATTTGGTCTCTATTAATTTTTGTAGAGATAAATAATAGTGTCCCACCGGAACTGGTTTTTCTGCCAAAACCGAAACCAACTTTTCGGCCTTGGTCACAGAAACTATAGCTACTAGATTTTATAGTTGAAACTGATCGAAACCGAAACCGAAACGGAAACCTTCGTTTAGTCAGTAATAAAAAGTGAACCTTTATTTATATTAAGTGACGTCAATAGTTGAATGTAGATTGCACTTGACCGTAATCCGACCGGTCTCGGAACTCTTCCGATGTCGGACTCACCCGCCGGACATGTGGCGCTTTAGTTTTATGTTATTTACTTATAAAGGTCAATCTCTAATTTTTTATAACAGTGAAAGTAGCCAGCCAATATAAAGCACTTTCTCTTAGGCTATTTAACCTAACCAGATGTTTTGTTTTGTTTTTGCTGGTGCAATGTACTACAACTAGTACAGAATGGTAATAGTTAATACTGCTCGCAGGTTTTTCGGCTTTTTGTGGTTAGTGATGGGAACGAAAAGTTTTCCCGCAGTAAAAGTTATCCTGAATATCAAAGCGGGTTATAAACTACTACTACTACATAAAATTTGCCAAATGCCAATGCCAAATCCGCAAAGTAGTTTTTGTCTGAAAACATACAAACCGAAAAAAATATATAATGAGGGTTTGTTTTGGGTCATGTATCCTGTATAAAATACGTAGCAATAATTGTTTTACAAAATGTTTCATGTACGTATTTGGTTTTATAACAGTTTTTTTTATATGTAATGGTTAAATTCACATAAATCAAAAAATCCTTATTATTTTACAGTAAAATTAAGCACGTAAAAAGTCCCGTTGATGTAATCACTGACAATGTACGTTGACTCTAACTAGCATGAACACTATCGACTATAATTTGTCACATTCTCAGTCGCGACTGAAATGTATTGAAATTGCGGGACACGTACTAAGATAATAGAGCTACACTTTCAATTTTTAACCCCGGAGGAAAAAGGAAGGACGTTATGGGTTTGACGTGTGTGTTTATGTATTTGTGGCATCAAATGGCCTAAATGAATGGACCACTTTCTATGCGGTTTTTTTGTTTTAAATCTGAGGTTATCGAGTTCATTCTGAGCTACAATTTACGGTTAGGTTTTTCAGATTATTTATTTTTTACCCTCGATGGAAAAACAAGGGTGCCAAAAGTTTGACGTGTTTGTGGCAACATAACTTTTGAACGGATGGACCGATTTTGATGACGAATTTTCAATTGAAAACTGATGTGATCGAGATGACAATTAGCTACATTACACATAGGTTATTAGTATTTTTTTAAATTTTGGTATTATAATACGTTATCATTTATGTATTATTATATATAGTATTATTAATTTAATAAGCATACATTTCTGATTTTGTCGATTAAACTTACATAGAGATAATTAACTCTTATATATTTGATATTTTCCATCGTCGGCGCTTGGTAAAACTTCCAAATATTTATATTTTTAAAGAAAGAAACACTTGTACTGTTTTACTTATCACTTATAACTATACTTTGTAATTAGTAGCCGCTACCGGTTTCGCTTATACAGCATCATCAGGGCTAAAACTTAAACTACTCAACAATATTATTTTTGATGTGTACACATCACTATATTACTATGTGATGTTTTTTGATGTGTGTTTGATTATTTGACTTTTTTGACTAATTACAAACTAATAAATTATAAGTGATAAGTAAAACAGTACAAGTGTTTCTTTCTTTAAAAATATGAATTAACCGTTACTTAATATGATGTTATCATAAACGGCCAATTAGTAGATAAACTGAAAACATTACGCAAAATTTTAAATTCGCATCTATGGCTGTCCAACCATACTGTCAGAACAATCAATCATTAGATAAATTAATATTTATCTATGGTATTGTTTTACGCCGTCCATTGTTCCCAAATGATAACTGATGACGTTCATCAATTTATTTAATCTTACTCGCAATTCGTCGGTAATTTATTTGTATCGGAATGTGAAGGACAATTGTCACTTTAATGGCAAAATTTATTTGTGGAAATGTGAAAGAACCGGCTGTTTATCGAACTTGTACATTCACGGGTTATATTTTTGTTTTTTTTTTTTTAATTTGTGGATACAAGTACATGATTAATGGTAAGAGACAACCGTGGCCTATAGACACTATAGATGTTATAGGTGCGTCACTGTCCTGTAACCGGGTTATTAGGCTAAGTTCAGTCTACTGGCTACCGTAGCTTTCGGGCATACTATCAAATATATTTTTTCTGTTTCTTGAATCCTTTATTGTAAGTACTTAAAACAATCTCCCCTTGTTAGTATAAGTCTACTGAATGGAATAGACCATCTGCCTTTTTAACAGGCAGCTTGTAAGAGGCGAGCACAGGCAGGGCCGTCTTAGATTATGCTGGGGCCCTTGGGATCACAAAAACTTGGGGCCCTTTTGGAATATAAATAAATCAAACTTAACAATTTATTTCACTATGATTTTTTGGGTAATCAATTACATTAGTTGATCACAATATGTCATTAATAATATTAGTATGCTGCTGTTTTTTTATGATAACAATAGTTGTTTCTTTCGGGATTTTTTGTGAAATCCTCAAACTCAATTTTCTAAAGAATGACACTTTCTGTGCTCATAATTATTGACAAATTACTTAGTTGATTTTAAACTGCGAAATTAAACGCTCCCGAATTAGAGCAACGAGAAAAACGAAATGCACTCAACCAAAATATTTTAAGGTTAAAAATGAGTGAAATGGTCGATCTTTCAGGGCCTTCTGAATATAGGGGCCCTGGGCACTGGCCCCGTGTGCCCTTATGGTCAGGACGGTATTGATCACAAGTTGAAATTCAGGTTAGTACCAACAAGACCACTGGTGGAAGAGTGCTGAACAGCAACTCAACCGGGTAGGGAAACACCGCCTTACCTTTTCCTGTCGCGATAGTCAGTCTGATAGGTATGGTCCAGTCCGGAGGGTAAAGTAGCCGCTGATAGACTTGCACAATAGGCCTGACATATCGACTGCAGGACAGCGACGCACCTGTACATAGAAATACCTAAATAGATTCCAAAATAAATTTATTAGCACAGACCCAGAAGTTTAAATGTTCATCACATAAATGTCTGCCCGCGTCGGGAATTGAACCCGAGCCTCGCTATTGCTGGGATGGGTGGCGCTAACCGCTCGACCAATGAGGCGGTCAATAAAAACGAAGGTATGATTAAGATGAGTTAAATGGCATGTGTTCTATTAATCAACTGAGATATTAATATGAAGTAGCTTGTAAGTCCAATTAAATAAGTAATGAGCCTCTTTAACTTTTAATTCAAAGGAAATTTCGTAACTTGAGATGTACGAGTAATAAAACCATCCATCACTTTGTCAAAATACGATGTAAACGTTGACTTTGAAATCCAACGTTATACATATAAATAAAAATGAATCACGATATGTATTGCTAACAGCTGAACTCAGAGACGTTAGTTATCTTTATATTAATCAGTCATTAAGTCGACATTTGCTATACCAAATTGTGACTTAATTTCTATAAATTTTAGAGAAAGAAAAATTCCGCCCAGCCAGGACTTAAACCTGTACCTTTTCGTCTCAAACCGAGGAATGCTTTAACCCAGTGGTTCCCAAAGTTGTTTAGGCTACGCTACCCATCTAAAAAAAGTTCCCAAACTCGAGACCCACCTCTAGGCATTTAACTGTTACCAATATGAATAAAGGACTAAGGTTGAACATTTTTTTTATAATTCGAATGATTTATTTATTGAATTAAGTCTTAATTAAATATCTATATCAAAATTAGAAGAATGAAATTGTCGGTCGTATGGTGTGTTATCGGTAGGGTGGTGTATTATTCTACAGGCAGGGCCCACTCAATATTCTTTTGCGACCCACCAATGGGTCGTGACCCATAGTTTGGGAAACCCTGCTTTAACCAATTGGGCTACTGAGAATTCAAGTTCTGTGGCGAAATTTTTAATTCCTTTATTCACCATTAACACGGCTATAGAAATAAAACCCAAGCACAAAGCAAGTGCTAAAACAAAAATACCTTTTGACATAATGATAGATTGATAATAATCCGAGTTAGTCCGATACGGCTGTTTTACCCAATTCAAAAAAAGGAGGAGGTTCTCAATTCCAATGTATTTTTTATTATTTTTTTGTATGATACGCGATTACTCGGCCTAATGCCAACCGATTTTGACGGTTATTTGGAGAAAGATAGGTCGTGGTTTCTAGCTGGTCCCATATTTTTTTATCATAATATGACTAGTGGTTTTTGAGTTACACTTACCTTGCAGCTCGTTCCAACTTAGCGCGGGTAGACAGTCTTATAGCCAATATTAATAATCAATCCTAATCCAAAACTAGCTGTCCAAGATTGATATTGTGATCCATTTTTATGTTATCGCTTGCCAATAACATATCTGTGGACGGGATAAATATGGCAATTAGGTATTGGATAGGCCGCCGGATACACAGCTATCTAGATTGCTTGAAATCCATTAGATTGAGATACATTATTAACATTGGCCGTTAATTGTTACTATACATGTAAACCTTCGTATTGAATCACTCTTCTATTAAAAAAAAGGGTCAAATTGCGTTGCGTAATTGTAAGGATCTAAGCATATATTGTTTTTTTAATGACAATGGAAGGCAAACAAGCAGACGGACGGAAATTCACACCGCCTAGAGACACCAGAGGTGGTAACGTTGCGTTGCCAACCTGAGGCCGGGATGTTAGGCCTCGAGCAATAGTAAGTTTACCGTCTGCCCTACCCTCCGAACCGGAACACGTCAACGGCAAGCATTGGAAGTTATGATATAGAGACAGATAGCGGAAAGCGATTGCATGTAATGCTATGTAGAAATAATGCATTTTACGCAATGATGAAGTCGTCAAGATAAGCAAAAAAATGATTTATTTAGTATAAATCAGAAACCACTAGACGTATTATGATAAAATTAATATCGGACCACCTTGAAATAATTAGCTATCTTTCAGAAAAAAGTAATATCAATTCGCGACATGGTACGTAAATCCTTGGAGTCGCTTTTTGATGTTGTATTGTTATGAAATTCCTCGGCTCCTTTCCGAGCTCTTTTGCAGAATAAACAATACCTTCCTGCCGAGCAGTAAAAAGCGAGCATAGGCTTACCGTCACTAACACCGTGACATCCTACTAGGTGGTAAAGCTACGCAGTAACATGCCCGGATTGGTACCACTGCCTTATCTATTCCTGTCGCCATAACGCTCCAATGCTTGCCGTTGACGCGTTCCGGTTCAGAGATTAGAGTAGCCGGTAAACTTCCCGGCCTCAGGTTGGCAACGCAACGTTACCACCCTTGGTGTCTCTTTGCGGCGTGAATTTCTTACCATCAGGAAATCTGTCTACTTGTTTGCCTTTCAATGTCATAAAAAAATGTTTTACTGCGCTTAATTATTATTTTATTATTAATTATTATTATTATTTACTTAAATATGAGTTTATGTTAGGACACAAAAATGATTTTTATGGAGAGAGCAACTGAAAAAAATCCAAGAAAGTTCCCAAAAATAACACTATTTCAGCTGTTATTATTAGATAATATTAATAATAAATAATAAATAAAATAAACATCCCTGGACATTACATACAAATTGAATCTAACCCCAAAGTAAGCAAATTATGTGCTTGTGTTATGGGTGTTAGTCAAAGATTCTAATACATAAAAATACTTAAATAGATACCAGAATAAATTTAATAAACACCCAGACCCGAAAATGCAGTCATCTAAATGTTCATCACACAAATGCCTGCCCTCGTCGGGAATCGAACCCGAACCTCTCGGTTGGTCGATGTAGTTAGGCGTGTACGCTAGCCACTCGACTAACGAGGCGGTCAAAATTATACCTATTAAATTTTAAACTGCCTTCTCTTTTAAAATAATCGGATAACAGAATCCAAAATTAACATGTACAGGCTTATACTCGTATATCGTACGAGCTATACTTACGGCCAATATTAATAATCAATCCTAATCCAAAAGTCGCTGTCCAAGATTGATATTTTGATCCATTTTTATGTTATCGCTTGCCAATAATATATCTGTGCACAGGATAAATATGGGAATTAGGTATAGGATAGGCCGGCGGATACGCAGCTATCTAGATTGCTTGAAATCCATTAGATTGAAATACATTATTAACATTGGCTGTTAGACATTAAGACAAAGGAATCCGTCACAAAGAATTACTTTCCGCCTTACGTTAAACTAGCGGCGAACTTCATTCCACCCGTTGAGTTTGTATGGCAAAAAATTTAAATGTTGTTTTTCCCATTTTCCCTGCAATTTTCCAGTTTTTCTCTGCATAAGAA
>NJDC01001276.1:64690-83099 GCA_002245475.1 Calephelis virginiensis
CAATTTAAATCAAATTTGCACACCGTGTGCAATTTGATCCAACTCGAAAGATAGGAAAAAAGATAGGATAGCTTACATCTTAATTTATAAACAATACAAATTACCATTCGAGCGAAGCCGGAACAGGCATATATATATATGTATATATCGTCATCTGTAAATTGTGAAACAAAATTTTTAAACTTCAGATACAGTATAAACTCTTAAAATATTTTCCCCACTAACAATTTACAGTATATCTGTTAAATTTAGCTGTCAAATATTTATAAATATTAGGACAAAGGCTTTTTTGTTAAAAAAAATGTCTATTTATTCAAAAACAAAGTGTCTTCAAAATCGGCAACAATTTTAAAACATCTACCTTTTGCAGCACGTGTTATGTATTATCCTAGATATTTACAATGACGCGCCAAAAGATTATTGTAAGAAAATTAAAAAAATAATGTTTTCTATCTTGGTAGTTAAAAAATGTCGAAAACCACCAGAAATTTATATATATAAATCTCTCCTTATTTCCCGTGCTCGCATCATACCTAGACAGATGGACAAAAAAAGAAAAAGGAAAACCGGGAAAATTCATGGGAAAATGGGAAAAGCAACGCTTTAATCCGTACACATTGTTAGTAGCTGTTAATATCAAGCTATACAAAGGTTGCCGAGTCGGCTAGTTTTATTTTATAAAATTAAGAAAAATTACTTTTTTTTACAAAAATTAAGTTTTTCTATCTTAATAATATTATATCTAAAAAATCGCAAAAGCCAATAGAAATTGGCAATAATTATAAGCTATTTACCTGTTTGCAGCACGTGTTAAGTATCTAACTAGACTAGTGGTCGCTCGTTGGTCGAAATTCGACCATAATACATTTTAATATCTTGTTGATAAGAACGTCATCGTCATTACTCAAAACCAATTAATTTGTTTCCAAACATTTTAGTGCGCCATCTGTGATCTTTTATCGTTATCATCAATATATTTCTTTGTGGGTGTCAAATGCATGGTAGTGTGGGTAATGTTTTATTTATTGATTTAATGTACTTAAAAGCATTATTTTTGAAAAATATTAGCGTTCTGCACTTCTCCTACACATAAACTATAAGTGTGCCAAATTTTATGCTCCTGAGCCCGTTCAATTTTCGTAAAAAGGGGTCCAAAATTTTGGCATCACGTATTAATATATAGATATTTACAATGACGCGCCTAAAACTTGCATAACATTTAGCTGTTCTCATGTTTGTTATAGTATAAGTGTGGGCTTATGTGACCTAAATCGTGTAATCGTATTCGATCACAATTGATAGAAATATCTAAACGTCGACAATGTTGTAGGTACAACACAACGGCTGTATATCACGACGACTGCAACATTATATCGATTTTACGGTCAAATGTAATATAATATATAACTACAATATGTGTTTGATTCTGTTGAAATATTTAATGGAGCAGATGATATTAGGTATTAATTGTTTAATTTTTGTATGTATTTATGTAGATATTTTTCGTGTAATATTTTGATATATTATGGAAGTATTTTTCTTGGTAGGTATATATGTGTTGTTATGTATTTGTTATGCTACCTACAATTTGGTTTAAATGTGTTTGCAAATGTTTAGTTAATGCTTTTTTTTTCTTTGCACCCCATTTAATTATTCTTTCAAATAAAGTTAGGTTGACTGGTAGAGAATGCCATTTAACATTAAGTACATTTTTGTACACTATAGTGCATGAATTTTAATTAAATGAAATTAAATTGAATGATGTTGAAGAATTGACACATTGTTTAGTTTGTTCTAACATATTTAAGGGATAAAATAGCAAGCAAGGACATGGCTTCCCTGATGTAAGAGACGACCGTGGTTTATAGATATTATATTTAAGCACATCATTGTCCTGTAGCCAATGTTAGGCCTGATGTATAAATCTACCAACTACCCTACCCTCCACAAAGGGACATGACACTGTCCTATCACTATGGCAGCAGGAATAGGTGTTTTATTTTGGGTATTAAATTTAGTATTAAACAGTTCATATTAAACTTAAAAGTAAAATTATCTTCACGCCCATATCCCCGAAGAGGTAGTCAGAGGCACAACCAGGGCACCCACGACTAGCCGAAGACACTAAGTTATCATACTAAACTAAATGTTATTAAATTTCTTCAAAAATTTTAGACTTCATGTGAAAATGCCTTCTTACTTATTATGCTTACTTCTTAATCAAGACGTTTTATTTTAACTGTCACCTTACGAACACTGCTTATTTATTTAATTTTATTATTTATTTTAATCCCTTATGGCAGCGGTCGGCAACCCGCAGCTCGCTGACGTCTTACTTGCAGCCGGTGAATGTTTTGTAAATAAGTCATAAATATCTATATATTAATACGAGATGCCAAAACTTTGGACCCCTATTTACGAAAATTGCGCGGGCGCAGGAGCATAAAATTTGGCACACTTATAGTTTATGTGTAGGAGAAGTGCAGAACGCTAATATTTTACGATAATAATGCTTTTAAAGTACATTAAATCAATAAATAAAACATTACCCACACTACCGTGCATTTGACACACACAAACAAATATATATAATTGATGATAACGATAAAAGATCACAGATGGCGCACTAAAAAGTTTGGAAACAAAGTAGTTGGTTTTGAGTAATGAAGATGATGTTATTATCAACAAGGTATTAAAATTTATTATGGTCGAATTTTGACCAATGGGCGACTACTACCATTGCATAAAATAGGCAAATTGGTTAAGTCATCCTCGTGTTTCGCTCTTAACTTCACACACGCTTTAAACGCTTTCGCACTTTAATTTCAATTATATTGATGTAAAAATAAGGTTTCATTGAGATTCGAATTTGTGAATTTTCATATCGAATTTCGACCAATGGGTGACCACTAGTCAAAATAAATGCATGAACGATCCACGGTTCACCGTAAAGTATATCCACACTATTGTGGATTAAGCTTTAAGAACCATTTCTCTCCGCCCATTTCAATTTTATTCTATGGGGTATGACATATAATTACAAGTAAGTAGATTTGACTTCTGGGGTTAATACTATAAGTGTGGTCCACTTTCAGATTATAAATGGCTGCCTTATGGCCCTTGCCTGCTAAAACGTTGCCAACCGCTGCTTTATGCCACTAAAACATGCACAAAGACGAACTTAATGCCTGTTAGTATTTTCTCCTTGTTTACTTCTTTTTTACTATGAGTAAAATAAATTAACACGTATTGATTTATGTATTAACATAAACACATGTTACTTTCAAGAAACATTTTTGTATAATGTATGTATAAACATAATGTAAGTCCTAGGTTTGGATCTCGGATGTAGATTAACCCTTTAATTTGCTGGGGGGTTACGATAAGCTCTTAAAACAGTATTATTTCAGTAACATTAATTGTCATCGGAGAAAGACAACCTTTAGCAAGATGGAAATAATACTGCTTTAAGTGTTCATGGTAGGGCCCCTGATTCCGCGAAACCCATGTGAACCCAGAACAGTTGTTCTGGCGAAAATCAAAAAACACTGGATGTGAAAAGCTGGACAAATTATTATACTTACATGAAAGTAATACTAAATACTGTTTGTAAGAAACAAATAGGTTTTGATTTCAATTTCATATTGGCGTATTGTCAACGAATACGCAGACAATTTACGTTAACGACGTGCAGTAAACATCCGAAACGTAAAAAATATGTGTCAAGATGTAAAAGACATTAAAAAACTCTAAACATGCACGCACACTCCAATTAGAAATCGTAAATAGATAAATAATTATATCCGGCGCGCGTCGGATATAGTGAAAAACGTGCGCAGGCGATACGTAATGTGTTACAGTTGTGGCATGGCGCAAGTTATTGACTTATAGCGGCAGATTGTTGGCTTAATTTCTAATATTATATGTCAAATAAATATATGTAATAAAATCACATAAATATTGATATACGAATGTCAGAAGTCATATTAGGAGTAAAGTCAAACGGATTACAAAACTAGTATATGTCGTATGTATTCTACTATTTATGATTTATATGATACTGAAGAGTTATTTAATCCAAACATGTTTCGGTCTAAGATTACAAATAAGGGTTGAGGACATTTTTCATTGTTATAAAAGCGTGGCTACTACTGCTGGAAACTATGATATGTATTATGAAATGATGTGAATATTATAAAATATCAAATACAATTATAAAATACAAAAAATCAAGGGCAATATTTTCTTTAATATTTAGATAATTAGGAACGTATTTATATGAAACAGAATTTTAAAATTAATGCATATTACTTAACTTTTGATAGTGCATAAAATTAATAAAAGAATTAGTATCATACTCATCGCCTCTGTCACTTCATTGTATTTGCATAGCTATAATATATGTATATAATATAATATAAGTTAGCGTCTTTATTTCTTTAAATGAGCACGGATTTGGGTAATGTATTTTGCATTTTATATCTCAATTCTCGAGGAAGGTTGCAAGCTATTTATGACCTCAACATGTCAACCTTCAGATAGCAGCTCAGATTAGCAAGCCTTCGGGGAACAAGTTTAATTATAAATTGTAGATTCCATGACATTCCGCTTGTAACTTGGACCAATCATACAGGGATTGTTGCCGCCCTTGATCGTACGGTGACCGCAGAACACATGGTACTATATGTGAATGTTACATGACTGTCGATATATCATACTGATATGTATCACATATAATACATTACGTGATTTATCGACATTAACAATTATATTAAACGTTAAATCACAATATTGATTTTTAATTTAAATATTTTTTATAAATAGCGAAAGAGATTATTTCAACTGTGTATTTGTATATTGTATAATCAATATATTAATACGTGATGCCAAAACTTTGTTGCGTGATGCCCTTTTTACGAAAATTGCACAGACGCAGGAGTATAAAAGTTGGCACACTTTTAGTTTATGTGTAGGAGAAGTGCAGAACTTTAATATTTTTCAATAATAATGCTTATAAAGTACATTAAATCAATAAACAAAACATTACCAACACTACACACACAAACAAATATATTGATGATAACGATAAAAGATAACAGATGGCGCACTATAAAGTTTGGAAACAAAGTAGTTGGTCTTGAGAAATGAAGATGGCGTTCTTATCAGCAACATATTAAAATTTATTATGGTCGAATTTTGACCAATGGGCCACCACTAGTCAATATGTATTGAGTATGCAATGCTTATTTGAATCCCTATCAATATTTATTTCATCCGCTTTGTATGTCCATATTCGTTAACAAACTCCATAATAGTTTTATGTATAAAAATGAAAAGGAAGTTTATTATTACGAATAAACCATCTCTATTTTCTACCGACTTCAAAAAAGAGGAGGTTCGATTCAATTCGACTGTATGTTTTTTGTATAATTGATGACTCTTTTTTGAAAATATGGGTCCAGATTCGGAGGTGGTCCAATAATAATTTTCTTTCTCATAATGCTAGTCGGAGTTGGTTTTTAAATATTGGTTTGATAAAATTTATGTGGGACCATTTCGACATTTCAAAAGAGCAAATGCTTTTGAAAACATCGACGTGATATGGTACCTGAGGAAATAGTTAATGTCGTTTTTTGCAACTTAACTTTACTTAATTATTAATTTGAAATTCAAAGCAATAAGTTTTTTTTTTCAAATAAGTAAGGCAATACATAAATCAATTAGAGAATTTTGTGTTTAGTCCAACCACTCAAATGCTTTAGTTCGATTTCCAACAGAGGTAAGTTTTTATATGATTTACATTAGTGCCCATTCTTCTATTTCATATTTTTTCAAAATAAAATGGCTTCTATATAAGAACATATAGGTTGCAGGTACCGTAAAAATTGTGGGCGTATCTAAATAGCATGTAGTGGCTGTAATATAAGTACATAAATAATACAAGGGTCGACATATAAAAATTTAGAATATACTGTAAAATATATAGTTTTATCTGATTATCAAACGTGTCATCATCTAGGTCGAGATTAGTTTTTAAATCATTATGTAAAGAATCCGATCAACAACATAACATTTTTCCACATTTAATTCAATCATGAAAAAACATCAAATGCGCAACAGGCCACAAACTGTCTCCTTAAATAAATCTGTATAAATACTTTTTGTATCAAATTGTCCCTGACCCACTTTAGTTATTGTATAATTTAATCTATGTAATTTGATGGAGTATGCGCGCTGAAAACCTATTTCTTTATCTTTTTTTAATTAATCTAGCCTTATTTTATTCCATTACTGCTTATTTTTGGGTTGGATGGAAAAATCTATACATAGATATGAGCTCTCCTATTATTTATTACGTCAAAAATCGTATCTTCAAGCCCATATCCCCGAAGATATAGGCAGATGTATTACCACGACTACCCGAAGATACTAAGTCCTACAATGTGGCAGGGGCAAGCCTATCGCCAACTGGGCACATATCCAACCTCGAGCAGCGTTGTTTCAATTAGAAAACTAAAAAACACAATTTATTTTTATTACTCGAACCGGTGATCGAACACGGAACCTCATGGAGTCACACCTACACCGGACCCCTTTGCCATAGAGGCATTCAAACATTGTTAATATTTACGTTATTTTTGAAAAGAAAATGTTTTCAATAAATAAATAGTCTTTAGCTTCATATCTCTTCGACGTCGCTCGTTATAGAAGAAAAAATAAATAAACATACCTACTTCAATTAAATTTAAAGTGTTTTTTTTTTTTGTGAAATAAGTTAGAGAACAAGCACTCTCGTCTCCTGACCGTAAAAAATAACTATGGCCTATAGACACCATATATTTATTCAAGGTGTTAAGTCTTCGTTAGCATGTTTCTCAAGTTAGTAGTATATGTAGCCATTCAGATTATGTCCGTGATTCCGATAGTATTATACCTACGCACTGAGGTAGATACTTACAAAGACTTCTTTAAGTCGGTATATCTCAATTTGACTAGTGGTGATATAATCATCGTGCTGATTTACAGTCTTTAAGTACTCTCTTTATCTTTGCCATAGACAATCGGATTAAGCCCGTGATTCCGATAGAAGTCTTAGTAGTCATTCGGATTGAACCCGTGATTCCGATAGTAGTCGAAGTATCATTAGGATTGAGAACGTGATTCCGATAGTAGTCTAACGGCCAATGTTAATAATGTATCTCAATCTAATGGATTTCAAGCAATCTAGATAGCTGCGTATCCGCCGGCCTATCCTATATCTCATTCTCATATTTATCCTGTGCACAGATATATTATTGGCAAGCGATAACATAAAAAGGGATCAAAATACCAATCTTGGACAACGAGTTTTGGATTAGGATTGATTATTAATATTGGCCGTTAGTAGCCATTCGGATTGAGTCTGATTCCGATCCGATGGTAGTTTATATCGTACGTATACGTATCGTACTTTTAAGTACCACTTGTATGGTTCAGGTGAATAAAGTATTACTGATTCTGATTCTGACTGAGAAGATACTGATTCATTAGATAATGATCCTGTTTCAATCCGTATTGATTTATGTAATAGTCAATTACATTTATTGCCATATAATTTATGGACGTAACATTAATTTGTCAGTAATCCAATGTCGCAATAGTATTTACATCTACAAATGATATTATTGCTCGGTTAATTACTGCACTGCTTACGTACGAGCGGATGTTAATTTGTAGTAAGGTGATCGTCAATACCATAACCCTAATAAAAGTCAGGGTTGCCACTTCACGTAAAAACTAATATATTTAACTGTAGTAGGCGTGACATTAATGTCAGCGAATAATTAATTATTTGTCACTGTCATATGTGACAAATGTGACTAATAATTATTTAAGAACAACTTGCGCATCTGTGGATTGAATATAACTCTGAGTTAGGTTCTGACTAGGGTAAAATATATGTTAAACCACTTTATATTGGATGGCTTAACTCAATGTCAAATTTAACCACAGAATGTACAAGTTACTTCTAAGTTATTTTATTCACTATTTAACTCTTAGTTAGGTTCTAAATGGGGTGAAATCCATTTATATTTAACCATTTATGTTATATTTAATTTAATTTTAATAAAATTTAATATTTCGCTTTATATTTAAAGGTTTAATTTACTGTTAAATTTAACCAGAGAATGTACAAGTGGTCCTAAGTGATTTGGATCTAGTTAGGAGCTAAATCAGAATTAAATAATATTTCACTCAGGAACGTGTAAGTGACCCGAACGATCAGTTTCACGAACCCGTTTATAGAGTGAGATAGGAAACGTCGTCATAGGTATGTGACGACCCCATCGCCCGCTATATGGGTTAGCTATGACATACCTTCCATATCTCACGGTGTACACTGTAGACGACGAAATAATGAGAGATTTGCCTGCATTTGCATTTATAAATTTAAAAAACTCTAGCGATTATCATTACCCCTCCCCAATTGTTTAATTGACTTAATAAAAATTGAGTGAATTACCTATGTAGGTTGGTTGAATATTCAATTTATGCAGTCAGTTATAACTTATAGGTGGTAAAGTATTATGCAGCAACCGTCCGGAAAGATCAGCGCCGCCTTTGTCATGTTTCAGGAGGGTATTGTAGCTCCATAAACTCTCACAATTTCTTGGAATGACCAACGTGTTCCCAACACCGCGGATTTTACAACTTCACCGGGCTTTACCGACTTTCATAATAACACCTCGTGTCTATAGGCCACGGTTGTCTTTACCATCAGGATAGCTTTGTGCTTCTTTGCTGACAATTCATAAAATAAACTTTTAATATATCAAAAATATAAATCATTTGAGATCTCGGTAATGTAACGGCACAGTAATCTTCAATTAAGTAAAATAATTAACTAAAATGTGTCAGGTATGCACAGTAATTACTTCATGGTACTGTGATAATAGAAGATAAACATCATAAGAAGTTGCTTTTATATAAAAACCTAGTTTAAATGCTGTATCTCTCATGCGTAAACATAGTTAAGCGCAGATTTGCGCAACTTTCATATAAATAAATAAAAAAAATAAGTTTGCTATGTTTTTTATTCGCCCAAATCATATGACACTAGTTGCCTTATATCTGAATGCCTTTAGACTTACTTTCATATTATACGGGTTATACCTTTTCAAGTAAACTTCATACAAAATTCGGGTTTGCTATGTATCTATGGAAGTCCCGCTTCTTATTACGTAGAATTTATATACTCTTTGGTTAAGCGAGTGCTGTTGTTTTGTTGCTTAACTGAGGTTGTTTGGTTTGTATTTGCATCAAAAACTATTATAACACATGTTATAAAAAAGCCCTGTCCATGAATAAATTTTATTTGAACTTAATTAAAAAGAGGAGGAGGAGTATGTTTTTGTTATTTGTTACTAGGTTACTCGCCCAATATTAAACTAATTTTGATGTTTCTTTTTAGAAAGATAGGTCAGTGAGTTGATCTCATATCAATTGAGGTGGTGGTTTACCATTACAGAATCATTTGCTATCTTTCGAAAAAAGAATTATCAAATTTGAATTTTGTTTGAATAAGTATTTTTATGGGATGGGATAAGACGGATAAAATCATACGTCTCTCCTTTTTTTATGATATAGGAAGGCAAACAAGCAGACGTAATTCCTGATGGTAAGAAATTCACGCCGCCTACAGACACCAAAGGTGGTAATGGTGCGTTGCCAAAATGAGGTCGGGATGTTAGGCCTCGAGCAAAAGTAAGTTTACAAAATCCTGATAACAAAAGAAACCCGTGGCTAAAAGACACAATAGATGTTATAGATGAGTGTTAAGCCTAATAAGCAAGTCTACCGGCTATCCTACTGTGCGGACCGGAACATGACACTTTCATTATGGCGGTGATCCCCTACCCCTATTTGCTGCACAGCAGTACACCGTCACTGGTATCGTTGGTAATGACCTATTCAATCTTTGCTTATCTTTATCGAGCCCCCAGACAGGTAGATTGGAAAATAAAAACATGTTATAGTTTTAAACATAGGCCAGCACCAAAAAAGAAATTTATTCGTACGACCAATCTAGCTTCTCTCATTTAGATTTTATGGACGTAATCCTTAGATGTGACCCACTTGTTCTATTATACCCCTATTTGAATAGAAATAGGAGTCGACCGATATAAAGGGAATCATAAAAGGTTGTCGCATCTCTGTTCTCTACATAGCACTTACATATACTTACTTACGCGCCCGTTGATCTTCTTTGTAACTTCAAATTTGCTAATGAAAAACGAAGTTACACGCGAGATCAAAGGGCGCGTAACTTTTATAAGTAAGGTCATAAATGTGGAAATTATAAAACTCTTTTATTCGCAGTACTTACTACTGTAGTCAGAAATTCTAAGTGATTGAGTCCTGCAACTATTTATATTAAATTAATGTATAGAACTAATATAATGATTTTAATGTAATGATTTTATTATTCCACCACAGCGTCAGTGCTCGGAATTGTAGTTAACCGGTAAAGTTACCTATATATTATCTCATCACCAACGCTTTTGTTGATATCACATTTTGTTATCATAAAATTGGTATTGCCAACCTATGTTATAAAAATGTTCCAAGTGTTATTTGTGATTATTATGTTAATTATTTTGCGATGTGTAATTTTATGTAGGTACATTTTTTATCTTGGGCTTATTTTATCATGTTATGTCTAAGGGATAACAAAAATGATTACTTTCAAGATTTATTTAAATTACTAACATTTTTGATTATTTTAAATACCGACATTCCAGTAGCTTCTGACATTAAAAAAAATATACTGTTTTCATAAGCTATTACTTTATTATAGTACACATATCTCCACGTCAAGTACATTGCGGGGTAGGCAGAAGGTATCGAATGTCAAGTTTGTTGTTGCTTCAATTTCTAATGGTGGTATGATAATAATAATGCTACTATTGTTATCTTATTAAAATTTAATAGTAATTATCGAGAGTAGGAACTTAGTCCATTAACATAAGCTTTTACCTGATGACTGTTTGACCGTGCGTAATGACCGTGTTAGGCAATGCGCAAAATGGCATAGGATCTTCACGTAGGGTAGGCTAGAAAGTAGTAATCTCATTACGCCTAACACCCTGGTCACTGTGCAGCGACGCACCTTTAACATCTAATGTGTATAATAGGCAACGTTAGTCTCTAATCACTGAAGTTGTGTAGATACTTGTTTGCTATGGTATAACATAATTAAAAACAATACGGGTAGCACTCCGGGAGTGCCAGCAGAAGTGAAAACTTGAATATTAATGTTGTGCATTTTTAATATTTTGGAATGGTTAGAGAAAAAATTTGCACGAATTGCTTTAATTATCAGTATGAAAGTACTATCACTTATGTGCTAGAATACAATATTCATTTATTGCACTATCATACACAAACACGACAAGAACATTCGCGCTAGCGCCTTACGAATTTTCGATCAGGTCACGTGTCTTGGCGCGAGTTTAGAAGTTTTTACCCATTCCAAAAAAAGTGCGCAACGCCGCTAAAGAAGTTTTCATTTCAAAAATTATTTATCTTTTTCTTATTTGAATTTCGAATCGTTAGTCAAATTAAAGTAATTTTCACGACTGCAATTTAAACACAAGCTAATATTAAGACACGAACTCAAACTCTGGAATAACTCACGAGATAATTTCAATTTTATTTACTTACAACCACAATCAAAGTCAAGCTCGACCTACTAATTGAGATTTATTTGCAATTGGTAGAGTCTACTTTACGTGTCAGAATCATGTAGCTTTATAATGTTATATGAATAAGCTCACACATAAAGTTAGCTTCTAGATAAACTTGTAGGTTAACGCAGAGTACTTACTGACATATTTTATGAGATTGTATCTGATAACGTCCTATAACGCGATAGATTTTGTTAGTTTTGCCAGTCACTGATTTACGTATGAATTATTATCAAAGTGTATACATAAAAATGTCACTTACTTGCTAGTTAATTTATCAGTCAACTTAATGACTTTAGTGAAACTGACAGCAGAAAGCTATCATGTAATGGCTCACTTATACTCGGCTACTTTAAAGCTTTTAAACATAGATGTTGACTAAATAATTTATTTGCCAGTTATTGGAATTCTTTCGGAACTGGTAGCTCTATATACATTTTACAATAAAAATAGCGTTGCCTAGGGTTGAATAAAAGCAAGGTAGGCAACAGGTTAAGCCTAAGTGGTACCTCGACCTCCGTCCTCGGGGATACGAGCATGAAGACAATTAAAAAAAAATATATCAACACCGTTGTAATTATTTTATTAAAATTATTTTAAAAAAATCTTATATTTTGTTACAGGGTATCGGTCACGTGTCAGGAGGGCACATTAACCCTGCGGTCACTGCAGGGTTGTTCGCTGCTGGCGACATTAAGCTACTGAAGGGTGTTTTCTACATCATTGTACAGTCCCTCGGGGCAATTGCCGGAGCTGCATTTATAAGGGTAAGCAATATTTAAAACTATTTTTATATTATATACCATATAGAAAAAAATGGAAAGGCGACTTCAAAAAAACTTTAGACTTGTGATAGTAAACAATAATTAACACTTAACTTAAATATTTTCAAAAAACCCTATCAAATCCTAAATCTAATGTAGATGAGAACTATCTTGATTACGTCAGTTTTCAAACAAAAATCCGCATCGAAATCGATCCACCCGTCCATAAGTTATGATGCTACTGACAGACACACATGATGAGAATAATTGCATTTAACAAGACGAGACATTTAACAAGGTTGACATTTCAGAAGAAATCTCTCAAGTTCGATTCACCCACGACTAGCCGAAGACACTAAGTCCCACAATGTCATAGGTGTCAAGCCTATCGCCAACAGGGCACATATCCAATCCCGGGCACCATTATTTTTATTAGAAAATTGAAAATATACATTTCCTATTTTTTTTGTTGTCCAACCCTGGAATCGAAATCGAGTACAATGAATTATATTTATTATAACATAATATTTCCCATAACAAAGTATATAATATGTTAAAAATGTACAGTAGGCATATGTGTTAATAAAGAATGTTGATCTTATTACATGGAAACTCCTGGCCAGCTCAAGGCAATAGATGTACCTAGATAGAAAATTGTGATTCATAGGCCAAGGTTAATCTTAAAAGGAGACGCGCTCATACATTATTTTAATTATATCAAGCTAGAATAATTGCACGAGAAACCTATTTTCTGGGTTTTGTACAAGTTTAAATTTTGTCGCGAAATCTGGTACAATAAAATACCTAAATAAATAAACAAATAAGTATCCCGTGACAATATACAGAAATCTAAACTAAAGTAAGCTAATTATATGTTTGTGCTTCAAAACATAGAATTATTTAAATATATACCAGAACAAATTTTATAAACACCCAGACCCGGAAATGCAAGACATCTAAATGTTCATCGCCCAAATGCCTGCCCCCGTCGGGAATCGAACCCGTGCCTCGAGGTTGGTCGGCGTAGTTAGGAGTGTACGTTGAGGCGGTCAAATAGAATGGAAGCTTATTTCCTATTCCGATATAAAAACTATCAGCTTCCCGCGATTTCGTCATAGTAGAATAAATAGATTGTCATCTGTCATTCTCCATTTTAGTCCTACGCGAGATGATTTTTTTGGAAAAAAGTAAGCTTTGTTTATAGTCAGGTCTTTATCAATAAGCATATTAAAATTCATTGAAATTGATCCTGTTGCTAAGCCGTAATACAGACTTTCTCTATTTATTAGTTTGGTACGGATTCGCACTACAGATAGGGTATTAAATACAAATAAATAATTTTAGTGAAAACTAGATGTTGCCCGCGACTTCTTACACATGTTGAAGTGACATTTCGCGGTTGGTGTTGAAAAGGAAAGATTTTCCCACGATAAAGTTGTCCTAAATTTTGACCTGGAATGAGCTACACAACATTTGATAAACCCAGTTTGGTAGTTTTTGCGTGGAATCAAACAGACAAACACTTAAAAACAGTAATAGTAATTGTACGAGTATCTTCAGGCCACGACTAGGCGCTGCTGACAATCTTATCGCCCATCGGGCACTTATCCTATCCCGGGGATTATCATTTTTATTAGAAAAAACACATTTTCTTTTTTTTGTCCGAGCCAGGGAGCCGGGTCCCCATGAAGTCTAGTCCGCTAGACCACAGGGGCAGATGTTTTATTATATGAATAAATAAGATATAGTTATATTAATTTGGTCAATTAGTCGGATTGAGGATTATGCACAGATGAGGTTTTTTGAATGACTAATGTGTTGCTAACCTCGCGGTTTTTAAAACTCCGCCGGACTTTTAGTTTAAAACAGGATGTTGGTCTGTCTTCTTACACTCAAATTTATAATTTTTATTGCGCCTCCGTGGGCTAGTTCGGTTTTGTGCATGGCTTCACGAGGTCTCCGGTCGATTTCTGGATCGGACAACAAAAAAAAGTAAAATCAAGGGCCAAATTCTACAATCATTTTAGTATGTTTTGCTAAAATGCTATAGATATGTTTCTAATAACAACAACGTTGCTCGTTGCAACCTAATGCCAACCAACTTATCTATAAGTTGGTTGGCATTAGGTTTACCGCCTATCACGTTGTTGGCCTACACCTTAGGTTCATCTTAGGTGGTTATACGTCAATTTATTTCTTCGGGGATACGAGAGTGAAGATTCGTACTCACATTTTTTACTTAGGATAATAAATCACGCTAAAATACTCAGACACAATTTATCAATGTCGCTTGTACTTTCCACAATATATTTAATTATTATTATTGTCTTTAAGCCAACCGGTTCTACTATTTAAGCATCATCAGGGCTATACTAGGGTTCTAATATGTTTTTGTTTCCTAAATTTGTCAACTTATAACTCTGACCCTATTTAATTAACATCGATTTTAAATACACGTACCTACATGCTGAATGTATTAAAGAGTGTCTAACCTAACAAATGCTAACAAACTTATTATAAAAATCAATACTATTTTAAATATTACTAGCTTTTACCTTTGCTTTGGCTTTGCTTGCATTTAGGCCACTATAAAAATAACACTTTCAATGAATCCAAAAATATGTGTACAAAGTTCCATGAAATCATTAAGTGAAGTAGTTTTCGCGTGAACAAACAAACTTACATTCACATTCATCATAATATTAGTAGGGATATCGATTTATTAAGTACTTACGAATAGGTCGTAAAATACACTTTAATTCACCAGAAATATTTTTGAAATGAAATGAAATGAAATGAAAATTATTTATTTGCGGAATATGTGTGTTAAAAAGTTGTTATAAAGATATTTGAGAATACAACATATTCTACCACATTGTGGTGTGCAAATATTTAGTTAATTTTAAGAAGTTACATATTTAAATCACAGCCCTTATTTACATTTTAATAAACATTTTATTTATTTATGAACATAATTTGTTACAAATTATTTTAAAGGTAGATTAATTTTTAGTCCTATCTACCGTACACTTTTATGATACATTTGCAGTGTTAGCTATTAACAATCTTTTATTTTTGATTTTTAATGTCATGACTTATCTAGTATTACCAATTTATAAATAGGAAATGAGGTATCACGTTCCTAGGTTTATAAGAAACCTGTTGGACACATTTTGTAAGAGGTATTTCGTTGCAGACATTACCTATAGTACAGTGAACAAGTACGTAACATTCTGATCTCCTTTTATAGTGATGTCTTTATAATGTGTTGATTAGCTTTGAGAACTGTCTCGCTTACCCTGACACTGATGATCTTAGAATAAAGGAGTAAATTGGAGCGTCAGCCTTGGGGGGCACCAACTTCGTGCCCGTGCGATTATGTTTTAGAGATGTGCAATCAAAATCGTTTTACATTGTCAAATAAGTTCTGTTCATTTTGATGGTATGAATCGTTTTATGATATTCCTTTACTCATTATAAAAGAAAAGAAAATAAAAAAAAAACATGTCAGTCTGTTCAATTTAATTAATTTTGAAGTTTATATGGTTGATATACTTTTTCATCACTATTAATACAAAACTATTTTTTTATGTTAGCGGTCAGAGACATGTTACGGTCAAGTACAAGGATCTCCTGAAGTTAGAGACAACCGTGGCCTATAGACAACATAGACGTTACAAGTGCGTCGATGTTCTGAGGCTGGGTTGGACGGCCTATTGTGCAATTTACATACATGCATACTCATTATGGTGGCAGTAATAGACTAGGAGGTGGTCTTATTGGTATTGACCTATATTTTACCGTCTGCCCGTCTCTTGCAAGCTGGCAGGCAGAGAGGCAGGTGGTATTTTCTACTCAGCGTACTAATACGGGGATACAATAATAAATTTAGGTCCTTTTACGATCTCTGACAATATTATGATTTTTTATATGATATTGGAAGGCAAACAAACAGATGGATTTCCTGATGGTAAGAAATTCACGCCGCCTAGAGACACCAAAGGTGGTAACCATTACCATTACTGCGTTGTCAAACTGAGACCGGGGTGTCGCTACGAAACCACCTAGTCAGATGTCACGGTGCACGTCACGGTGGGCCTATGCTCGCCTTGTACGAGCTGCCTGGCAGGAAGGCAGATGGTCTATTCTGCAAAGGAGCCCGGACCAACACGGGCAAATAATCTTCTATAATATGTGGGTGAATTTATAAGAATTTCGGTTAGCTTTTATTTATTCACGCCAAGTGCAATAGCTACTGCTACTTCATAAATTAATTCAAATGGAGCTTATCTCAATTACGCTCCAACAATGTCAAGTGCGGCTCGAGTGTCTACCTCGTGTCGGCTTGTTTTGTAAACTTGATAATATTACTTCAAGTGGATAATTCCAATACCCGGCAGTATCCCGTGCCAGTTCCGAACCAGACAGCTTGTAGAAGACATGTTTATGTATTTATATTGTAAACTGTAAAAACGAGACCAAGACTTGGCGGTTTTCACAGCCGTACTTTACCCATAATAATATTAATGTTACAGCCTGTGTCGTGTCCCAAAGTAAATAAATAATAAAATAAATAAATATGCCTGGACAAGTTACATCATGTGAGTTGAACCCCAAAGTAAGCAAAATATATGCTTATCCTAGTCAACGATACCAATACGATGAAAAACTTAATTAGGTACCAGAATAAACTTAATAAGCACCCAGATCCGTAAACGCAGTATATATTTATAGGTCGTTTTGGAGCCCGTAAACTTAAATACAGGAAGCATAATAAGGTTACTCAATTTAGTAACTTACCATTATCATCTTTGGTGTCCATTTGTAATCTATGTCTTACTCTATAAAAATGGGTTTGCTTTCAATACTTTATCAAAAGCTTATCCTGTTTACTACCATGCTATATTAGGAGACACAGAACATAAAACGTCGCCTTATAGCTTAAGCACTACATGAATATTCATTAAATATTTAATTCGCATTACATATCTACTTAATAAGCTTTCATCCACTCTTTAGTATTTAAAATGTTAAATTTATCTTTAAACTTATTTTAAAATAAAAATTAAAAGTTAAAATTGTTTGATGTTAGTCTAGTGACAACTACATTAATTATATTTTCTTTAAAAAAATGCTATAATATACCTAAAAATGTAAGGAATAATAAGCACATCAAGATCTTTAAATATCATCCTAAGGCCTACGTAGATTTATGAAGATTTTCTACTTAAATATATATTTAATTTTAATGTAATAGATACAGACAGCTGCTGACCCCGGTTTCACTCACATTTGATACCTGTCTCCGAACCATGTGCCTACTTGATTAATTTAGTCACGAGCAAAAACCATTAAAGGTTTTGAAACCAATATAAACAAATACATTTACTGTATTTTGAGTTTATGGCATGAGCACGATTTAATGGCATCTGCCATTAGCGAAGTTTAAATCATATTATGCATTAAGTTATTACCTGATTCCACAAAATCTGGTTAAAAACTAGCAAGGTATTTATCTGCGACTTCATCGGCGTAGAATAGTTAGTTCAGACAGCAGCTTTGGTTAACTCCAAAGTGATTTTGGTTGGGGTGTAGCCATGAGGGCACTATGGAAATCTATGGAAACCGACACTTAGAAAAATTTTTGAAGTTTTTTTTTTTATTTCCTATTGTGTTAGTTTTTATTACTGAAACGGACCAAAGACGTGATTGTGAACGCTTTTTGTCATTAGGACCTTTACGCTAGTCCTCATAGTTTTCGAGTGAGAGCCAAATGAAAAACGACGACAAAAATTTGGAACGCTAATATCTCGGAAAATAAAAGTCGCACGCAGAAATAGCAAATGACAAAAACGACTCACCTTTCGCTAATTTATCCAAACATGGTACCAAAAAGGGGGGTTGTCGGAAGTAATTTCA
>NJDC01001276.1:83416-112996 GCA_002245475.1 Calephelis virginiensis
TATAGAGGTTGCTTCAGCCGCGACATTTTACTACCATTCAATAAGACTGTGTAAAGACCATCAACTTGATCGATCACGAACTAATAAATTATTAATTAGAATTCAATGATTTAAGCTTTTAAGTATATCAGTTCAAGATTATAGCTAACATCTCTTAACCCCAAGGTTCAGGGTTGAGAGACATGTGATGCTGACCTATACCAACTCCAGTGTGTGTTGACGATTCATACTCAATTGATGGTGATAATTATGAATATTACGTTAAAATTATTAATTTATTAAATACCAACGAAAGGTAAATAAGAAAAGTCTGAAATCATACAATATATGTGTTCGCAAAGTTCGCAGGGTGAGGTAGCCGGGAAACTTACTTTTGTTCGAGGTCTAAGATCCCGGCTTCAGGTTGACAACGCATCATTACCACCTTTGGTGTCTCTAGTTTCTATCAGGAAACCGTCTGCTTGTTCGCCTTCCAATATCATAAAAAATATCATAAGTATTTAAGTTGCGTAATTTATTTATTTTGTAATCTCTCCAGATTTTATTTTTTTTATGTATTTTTAATTTAACCTGAAAATGCTATTAATGGACGAAAAAAAAACCGTATACTTATAATTTGTGTGATAAATTAGATTAATTAGTTGAAAGCATCGAAATCTAAAATAGATATAAGTACGCTTTCTTCTA
The DNA here is from genome assembly GCA_002245475.1 of Calephelis virginiensis. Taxonomy (NCBI): domain Eukaryota; kingdom Metazoa; phylum Arthropoda; class Insecta; order Lepidoptera; family Riodinidae; genus Calephelis; species Calephelis virginiensis. The sequence continues at coordinate 84,104 of NJDC01001276.1, forward strand.
CAAATAGAAATTTACGCTGCGGTTTCCTTTGAATGTGGCTTGGAACCTGTTAAGGACCTGGGTTGGTTATTACCTCAAGTCCAATGACATAGCAAATATAACCTCCTGGCATACCTAGGAGATTCCGGTAATAATGTTTAACCTACCGAGCTCCCGGGGCGTAATAATGTCTTCTAGTGGTCGCCCATTGGTAATAAATTTTATTATCTTGTTGATAAAAACGCCATCTTCATTTCAGAAGACCAACTACTTTGTTTCCAAACTTTATAGTGCGCCAACTGTGATCTTTTATCGTTATCATTAATATATTTGTTTGTGTGTGTTAAATGTACGTACTAACGTGTAATGTTTTATTTTTTTAATTAATGCACTTTATAAACATTATCATTAAAAAATATTAGCGTTCTGCACTCTACCCATAAACTATAAGTGTGCCTAATTTCATACTCCTCCGTCAGCGCAATGTACGTAAAAGGGGTCCAAAGTTTTTGCTTCACGTATTAATATACATATACATTTAATGAGTAATCAATAATCATTTGCAAATCACATCACATCTTAAATATAAAAATTAATAAAACAAATCTGCTGTTTTCGTTTTGCGCCTTGGGCTCTCCTCCCTCTGGCGACGCTTGCTAATTTCGCGCTCTATTACTCGCCCGACAAATACCTACTAGATGCTGTTGGAAGGCAATATAAAAATAATATAAATGTAAGTTTTTTCTAACTTCAGCCCTACCTACGATTTGTTAAAATCCTTCCGGATTGGTTCTTTTGAGAAACAGCAAACCTAACAGTTAAAGTACTTAAACCGGTATCCTGTATGTCCACGTATTACGCATTTAAGTTATTTAGCTTAACCTAAGCTTCGCATTTAGAAATCGGGATAAAAATTAGTCTACCTACTTTTCCAACGTCTAATTTATTTCTATGCCAAAATTAATTAAAATTGGTTGAGCAGTTTTGGAATTTATTTAATTTATAGTTTGGAATTTATATCAAAATATTTATTTATCCTTTAATATTTTGATAGATTATTTTTATGTGTTTGTATAAGAAGTATTATTTATAACGGATAAAAATATTAAAATGATTTATTGTTCTATGACGATTAAAAAGCTACATAATCCACAGTGAAGGCATTATTCCTTGGCTTGGGTATAATTGGTAAATAAGCATAAGGCAGCAGCTGCCGCAGGCCGCAAGACAGCGACGCACCTTTAACCGTAGATGTTAAAGGCGCGTCGCTTTTTGACTGCCTTTTTGTTCGAAGTGCTAACGTACACGCCTAACCCCACCAACTTGCCGCGAGGCTCGGGTTCGCTTCTCGACGGGGGCGCCAATACTATGATGAACATTTTCAACATTTATTTCCACATCTGGGTGTGTACTAAATTTATTCTTGTACCTATTTAGGTATTTCAAAGTATTAGCATCGTTGACTAACACCCATAACATAAGCATATAGTTTGCTTATTTAGTGGTTTAGTTATATTTGTGTAACTTGTCCAGGGCTATTTATTTATTTATTTTATTTCTAAGACCGCAGTTGTATTTTACTATCAGGAGATCGTTTGCTTGTACACTGGCTAATCATATAAAAACAATTCAAAGTTACTTAGGCCCTTTTATTTTGCAGTTGGCGATACCCAGGGAAATGGTGTCAGAATCTAACTTTGGTTTGACTCTACCAGGAAACAACGTCTCCGATGGACAGGTATGTTTTTTTCTTTAGGTTTTGGCATTAGCGACAGCATTTGCTATTAGCCCAGTTAGAATTTGCATAAAGTTACCTAATTTAATCAAATCTGAGTTAAATTAGGGAGTTTTGGTGCCACCGTGAATGAAGATGGTCGTATATTTTTCATTGTTATTGAATTTCGTGTTTATATTGAGTGAAATTAGTTAATTTAGGTGGGAATTAGATTAATTTTGTTCAGTGAAAGAGCACAAATCAAGTAATCATTGAGAAATTAGTGTATCGTCTATTTCTTCGCTGCCGCCAAATCTCAATAAACAAGCTTGAGTAACGAAGCCACCGTTTTACTCAAGACCCAGACATGACTTATTGACGACTTATGACTAATTACTGATTAAAATTGATTTATAATTTGATGCAAATTTCTACTTGACTAATGGCAAAATACTAACGTGAAGGCCAATACCTAAAGAAAGAAGAGTTAAATTAGTAAAGCTTGCCTTTCTCAAGCTCGTGATATACTTAGTGAGATTTGGCGCGAACGAGCAAATACACGATACACTAATTTCTTCATGATTTATGATTAATTTCTTCATTAGTGCACATTAACTAACAAAATTGTAGAAAATAAAAAAAGTGCTACCAAAATTAAAATCCTACTACTTATTTACTTAATTTCACGCCTAGTCCCATACGAGGTAGACAGAGACTATCGAGTCACTCAAACGTCACGATCTTTGTAGACTTGGATTGCTTCCTCCACATTCATTATCCCTTTCATATTAACACGCCATTTCGGAGAATCTGGACACCACCCTCGGATAATATCCGAGTGATCTGCTCGTGGAATGTCAACCTAGGTCTCTCCGGGTACCATCCACATCCGCATTGTACTTGTTATCTTTTGTACAAACATGCCGGTTCCGGAGACTCTTGACACTACCCTCGTACAACACCCGAGCAATATGATCGTGGAAGGTCAACCTAGGTTTCCCCGGGTACCTACATCCATACATCCGCATTGTACTTTTTATCTTTTATACAACCATGCCGGTTTCAGAGACTCTTAACACCCTGGAATAAAACCCAATCAATTTGATCCTACTAATGTTTTAAAATATGAATGTGAATATTATGAAGATAGATATCACCAAATTTTAATGTCTTTCACACTAAAAGTAGGCACTGAATGAATTTAGCTGAATCCTCATAGTATTATCACTACATAGTATAAAACAAAGTCGCGTTCTCTGTCCCTATGTCCCTTTGTATGCTTAAATCTTTCAAACTACACAACGGATTTTAATGCGGTTTTTTTAATAGATTAAATGTTTAAATAGGAAGGTTCATATGTATATATACCTGTGCAAAGCCGGGGCGGACCGCTAGTAGTTAATATATCAGAATATCTTACAGACAAAAGTTTATGAAGATTTTGCATTAATTAGCACGAGAGCAAAGCGAGTAGAAGCTTATAGGTACAGAAATCATTATATATTAGGTTTTAGTAACCTTCCTCTGCAAAGACTTTATCTATTGAAAAAGCCGCATCAAAATCCGTTGCGCAGTTTTAAGAATTTAAGCATATAAAGTCCCATAGGGACAGAGGAAGCGACTTTGTTTTATACTACGTAGTGATAGTTATAAGATATTATAAATAGTTTAAATTCAACAGGCATTATTAGTGGAGGCTCTGATCACGTTCGTGCTGGTGCTGGTGGTGCAGGGAGTGTGTGACTCTCGCCGCAACGACCTGAAAGGATCGGCTCCTCTCGCCATTGGCCTCAGCATCACCGCCTGCCATGCTGCTTGCGTAAGTTGCCAAAACCTAAAAAAGATGAAGGCTTTCATGCGAATATTTTTAATGTAGACCATAGCGAAAACCACATATGAATAGGAAGACAAAAAAACAAAGAACTATGAACTTAAAATCCTTCTTATTGTAAATGCGAAAGTTTGTGAGAATTGATGGATCTTTGTTACTCTTTCACGTACAAACTCTAAACGGATTTAGATGAAGCTCTACAGGAATATAGACATCAGATTATCATTTAGGCTACAATTTATAAAAAAAATATAGCTTGGTACAAGGACAGAGCCGCGAGTCGAAATTAGTAAATCATATTTTTTTGTTGTGCGAAAAGAATAGCACTTGCAATTATAAAAAGTCATGGAAAAGTAGATCAGCGCTATCTCCACGATAATGATTAATGATGCACTATAACAGCCTTTTCCAAAGTGGGCGATAACGCCCCCTTGTGGGCGCTGGAAGCCTAGAGGGGGGCGGTATAAATCTTGAAAAAAATGTTTTTTTTTTAAACTAGGCGCAACAAATATGTTATTGAGGTTATTGACAAGAACAAAACGAGGGGGGGGGGCGCTACAAAACAACTGATTTTCAAAGTGGGCGTTACATGAAATAAGTTTGGGAACCTCTGCACTATAATGACATTACTACTTCAACTTTTAATTCCCGACAGTTTTAGTAATAGGTATATTTTAATTAGACCTGTCTGAATGTGTGTACAACTCCTAAACGAATAAATCCATTTTGATGTAAATTTTTGATTGAAAGCTAACAAGATCAAGATGGTTCTTAACAATGTTACGGATAAATCTTGTTAAGAGTTATAAAAAATCTAATTTTGTGATTTTAATATTAACTAGTAATGGTAGATTTTACCAATGTAATTAAAATTTAAATGTAATGAAATAAAATCAAATGTTAGATCAGAGGTTCCCAAACTTATTTCATGTAACGCCCACTTTGAAAATCAGTTGTTTTGTAGCACCCCCCTCGTTTTTTTCTTGTCAATAACCTCAATAACATATTTGTTGCGCCTAGTTTAAAAAAAAACATTTTTTTCAAGATTTACACCGCCCCCCTCTAGGCTTCCAGCACCCACAAGGGGGCGTTATCGCCCACTTTGGGAAAGGCTGTGTTAGATCATAAAAGAGTGAAAGTTTATACATATATGTAAAACTTATGATCTTTTTATCCCTATTTGTCACAAATAAATAAATTGAACAGAATAAAATTGAATAAAATCTGAAATTCTACGAAAATATTTGAATTTAAATGTTTTTTACCCAATCAACTCCGCTCGTGACATAATGAAGCTAAAACATGGATTCGGCCATCGGCAATACCTTTTAAATACTGTTTACCACAATTAAACAACAAAACCACCAAATAAATTTTTCAACGTGTTGGTCCGGGCTCCTTTGTAGAATAGACCATCTGCCTTCCTGCCAGGCAGCTCGTAAAAGGCGAGCATAGGCTTACCGTCACTAACACCGTGACATCCTACTAGGATTCGCAGCGACTCGTCAGGATTGGTACCACCGCCTTACCTATTCCTGCCACCATAACGTTCAATGCTCGCCGTTGACATGTTCCGGTTCGGAGGGTATGTTAGCCGGTAAACTTACTTTTGCTCGAGGCCTAACATCCCGGCTTCAGATTGGCAACGCACTATTACCACCTTTGGTGTCTCTAGGCAGCGTGAATTTCTTACCATCAGGAAATCCGTCTGCGTGTTTGCCTTCCATTATCATAAAAAAATGGACTGTAATCGTTCTCCAAATATAATAACCTAAATTATAAAGTCGTAAAATGTATATTCCTTAAAAAACAAAAATCCGAAAAGTCACGAGAGGCGATTCTAAAATCTTAGTAATAGGGTTTAAATTGTTATAATTTTCAGATACCATTTTCGGGGTCAAGCATGAACCCGGCCCGCTCCTTCGGCCCCGCTCTCGTAATCAACCACTGGGCATCGCACTGGGTAAGTTCAATCACCTATATATGACTTGAACATTTTAATACATACAGATAAAGCTGATGTAGCACTTTTTATTGGGGCATTCCGAACTCTAACTGCTTTAATAATTACATCTATTTGCTTATCATCCATATGATTGCGGCTAGGTAGGGCCTTTTAGAAGCTATAATAATACATTGTGGTAGGAAACATGCGTTTATAACATAACAACATAAACAAACGATATTATTATTATTATCTCTGGACAAATTACACAAATTGAATCTAACCCCAAAGTAAGCAAATTATATGCTTGTGTTATGGGTGTTAGTTAACGATACTAATACATAGAAATACTTATATAGATACCAGAATAAATTTAATAAAACACTCAGACCCGGAAATACAGACATCTAAATGTCATTATACAAATGCCTGCCCTCGTCGGGAATCAAACCCGAGCCTCGCAGTTGATCAACGTAGTGAGGCGTGTATGCTAGCCACTAGACCATAAGTAATAATATGGTGATATAAATAATATATAAAGCAACAAGACTATTGGAAAGTAATGTAAATTTAAGTTTGGAAATCTGCAATCTTATGCGTTTGTTTCTTAAACTGAAATATAGTCGCGAGCACTGACGTTATATCAGCAGAATTTTATTAATGATAGTAGGATCTATGGTAGAGTCTTTTATGAATTCATACATTTTAATGAATTGACCGTTCCGTTGTCAAAGGTTTAGCGTATAAGTCTAACGCTACCAACCATTTATAAGGTTTGAGTTCGATTTTCGTCAGGGCCAGGTATTTAAGTAACACATAGACATTTCTCAGTGTTTACGAAATTTGTTGAAATTGTATTCCCCTGACGGTGAAAGCCGACCGAGGCCTACAGACACCATCGATGTCATAGGTGTGTTGTTCTGTAGCCGGAATGTGGAGTCTATTGTGCAAGTCTACTGGCTACCCTATCCTCCAGCAGGGAACATGACGACAGGAATAGGTGATTCGGTGGATCATTTTCCGACCCGGACAAATTGCTGCAAAGCGCTCTACAATTATTAGTGATCTTATGGCCCGTGATGACGTATTCCAACTATTGCTCGCCACCCACGAGTTCCCTGGAAGGGAGATTCTTCTACACAGGAGACCCAGACCAATAAGGTCAAAAATTAATGTTATATGTGTTTCCTGGTAACAGTTGCCGGGTCGGCTATTATATTTATAAGCAGAGTTTTCTTTACTTGCTGCTGCAGTTAGAGTTTTAAGAAGAATAAAGAAAGCAATCTAATGTTCGCTTCTTGGTCCTTGTAACGACCTGAAGCTCCTTGCCGTTTAGCAGTTCATACATAAAAAATAAGCCAAACGAAAACTCTTCCGCATTTTCTATATATTTCTCTACCTATATGTATATACTTGACTGCATGAGGTCTCAGCTTCGAATCCCGGGTCAGGCAACAAAAAGAAGTTCCAATTTTCTAATAAAAAAATGCTGCTCGGGATTGGATGTGTTCCCGGTTGGCGATAGACTTGCCACCTATCATATTGTGAGACTTAGTGCCTTCATCTATTCGTAGGTGCCCTGGCTGTGCCTCTGCCTACCCCTTCGGAGATATGGGTGTGAAGATACTATAAGTATATCGATATGCAAATTGTTCTTATCCAACTGTTACGTTACTCTGACTTCTGGACATGTTTTTATATTTAAATGATCTTCGAGAATCTTTTCTACGTGTTCAGACTTTCACCATATCACGTGAACAGCAAAGTGATCGTGAACACGCTGGTTAGATAAATAATATTGAGAAACGTAATTCGTTCACCCGATTGCATAACCTCACGTGATAGTACCATCGTACGTTAAACTTACTTACCGGTCGTTAATTTCTTGTCTATCAATCATACTTACCTTCACGCCAAGTCCCTTCCCAAGTATGCACAGAGCATCGAATTCCAAAGTCAATGACCCTTTCATAACTTGCTGTCTGGCTTCCTCTACATTTATATACTCTTAAAGCAAAAACGCCGGTTTAGAGACTCTTGTCAACATCCTAGGATAAAATACTATCGATTTGGTCATAAATATTAACCTAGATCTCTCTGCAGGGTACCTATCTTCATCCATTCACATTCGCTTATACATTACACTCTTTCAAATAAAAAGGATTTTTTGAAAATTGGTTTTAAAGTGACGAAGGAATTGATAAACACAGATTTTAAGAGAGTTGTGAGAGACTCATCTCTCACTCTCATTATGACGTACATTTTGTAAATACTAGGAATAAAAACAATCTCGATGTGCATATGTTTCGTCTCCATAGAATTAGTTATTCTTTTGGGGGCCAATGTATAGACCTTCGTTTTTACAATAAAGTTCCGGAGCATATTAAAGACCACCATTTAATAAAAAATGTATTAAATTTAAGTTGTGTGGTAAGGGTTAATATTACATATGTAATATATTTTTCTAAATTAGATATATAAGAAAAAAGATGAGCCTGCCGATTTTTTTTTCGCCGGATCTTCTCAGTGAGTGGCCGTGTTCCGATCCGGTGGTAGTTTTTACGCGTTACAAGACTCTTTGTCAGATCCAAGTGAATTAAATTAATTCTATTCTATTTTCTATTATAACATGGGACCACCTCGCAACCATGACCTATTTTTCTAAAGATCCATAAAAATCTTTTAATTAATTATTGGCCAAGTAATCGCGCAACAATCATACAAAAAAAAAACGTGCAGTCGAATCGACAACCTCCTTCTTTTTTAAGTCTGTTAATAAAAACCGCGCTACTCATGTTTAATGCTTACCTAGTCCTTTATGCTCATTGGAGTTGTTTTAATGAATATTATCTAAGTGGTGAAAGTTTATAAATTATTATTTTATCAAGCATGTTATTTTTATTAAGATCACCATAAGCTATAAATTAAAGACAGAAAGAAAACTAAGAGCAGTAAACTGCAAAACAGACTCCAACTTTCCATTAAATACCACGTCGCGATTCAATAATTATTTGAGATATTTTTTGAGATAAACATATTATTGCATAATTTTTTAGGTTATTTTGACGACCTCGTAATTGATGGTCTATCCTATCTTTGAAAAATAACCATTAAATTGGTTGACTATTGGCCGAGTTATCTCATAATATGCAAAAATCCATAGTCGAATAGAGAATTCTTTCATTTTCGGTTAAAAACGCCAGTAGAAAATATACTAATCAATATTATTTTAATTTCACAGGTATACTGGGTGGGTCCCATCGTCGGTGGAGTTATTGCTGGACTGGTCTATAGATTCATCCTCCGTATTGGAAAACCCAGCGATGCCGGCTCTTACGACTTATAAATCACACTTTTATGTTTCAACGCTTCGTGCCTTATATCTTATAAATATTAATACCTAACATGAGAGAGCGAGTGAAAGTTTTAGGGTAGGTAGTAAAAGAGAAAATAACTATTGGAGATAGAGTTGATGTTTTAAATCAGTATTTTATAAATTTTGTTTATGTTATAAACTGCTTCGCAAACTCAAAATATTAGCTAGTACCTAGTAGCTGATTGGTATTTGATGTATGGTCATAAATTAAGATAACATTAAAACTACATCTTTTCTTTAATTATGAACGGCCAAGATCAAAGTTTATGAAATGTTAACGTTATTTCTCTGATATTTGAAAGTTTTATCCAAATTCAGTTTATAAAAATATAATAAGTATGTTATTTTTATGCAACTTTAATTTATTATCTGTCGTCCACACATGCGACTCTCGACTGCGAATATTGTATTTATCGATTTTATGTTGTTATTGCAAATTGAGACAAGCTTACAAATAAAAAGTATTAATTAGTGTTATATATTAATCTGCAGTATATTTCAACAAAAACTCCGTCAAAGCTTCCAATGTGTGGACGCGGTAAAAATAATATGACGCATATTTCTTTTTATAAGCTTCTTGATAAAAAAAAACTCCAGACCAACATATTAGTAGTAAAAATATATTATTATCAATTATTTATATGGGTACAAATAAATTATATTTAACTGGGTCAGTATGTTAAATTTATCTGAGTTTTGTTCACTTATAAATCATGAATGTTATTGTTATGTTGTTTGGTGGCAAATAATCGTTTTATTTATCAACTAGTTTATAATACTTTTCATTTTGAATATATTACAGTTTGTGTAGAAGGTATATGGAAATCTCAGGAGCTTGATGTGTATAATCAGATGTCAAAAGATGTTTATTATTGTAAGATAAATAGGATTTAATTTAATATAAAAGTATTAAGTTTAATGTTAATATAAAAGTATTTATTTATATGTGAATAATGCCAACATTAAAAAATGTTTATAATGACTATCTTTTATTTAAATGTCAACCTATTCTGGAGATTTGCATTTTTGTCTGCGATATATCGACCAACCACCGAGTTACAAAGCTTTTGCTCAATTGTTTTAATCTTGCAAGTTAACAGCTATTTTCTTTATTATTTTGCGCTTTAAAGGTCTCTATAACATCAAATGCCTATTTGGAGTCTGTAGAATAAGTAAAAATAAATAAATATAATAAAAAAATAAGTAGAATAAGTAAATATATTAATATCCCTGGACAAATTACACAAATTATTATTATAACTCCAAATAAGCATAAAATTAGCTTGCTTACATGCTTATGTCATGAGTACGACACGTACGATGACGTAACGATACTAATACATAGAAATAGGTACTTAAACGGAAACTGTAATAAATTTAATAAACACTATTTAGTGTTATCATCGCCTCCGTGGTCTAGCGGTTCGGCGTCGGACTTAACTTCTAGAGGCCCCGCATTCGATTCCGAGTTGACCAACTTATATAACTTATAGGTACGTATTTTAAAAAAAAAAAAACAAAGTTGACAGTGATTGGATGTGTGCTCGGTTGGCGATGGGTTAGCCACCTATCACTTTTTAGCGGAAGGAGGCATGTCTAAATTATTCTGTCTTATGTCATCCAAAAGTTCACAAAATATGTAAGTTTAAGGTTTAAACCCTGACAAGGGACTTAGGCTAATTGGGGTTCTAGACGGTTATAAGCATTTGTTTGCATTCGTCTGGATCGTAGATTTATTCCGAATTAAAAAATAATCTTAAGGTGGAAACAAAGTAGGTATCCTCCGAGTCCGATCCGGGTTCCTTTGCAGAATAGAACATCTGCCTTCCTGCTGGGCAGCGCGTAAAAGGCGAGCATATGCTTACCGTCCCTAACACCGTGACATCCTACTGGGTCGTAGAGGTTTGCAGCGATTCGTGACATCTGACTAGGTGGTAGAGTTTAGCAGCGACTCGCCCAGATTGGTAACACCGCCTTACCTATTCCTGCCGCCATAACGTAACCACCTTTGGTGTCCACCTTTTTATGCTATAGGAAGGCAAACAAGCAGACGGATTTCCTGATGGTAAGAAATTCACGCCACCTAGACACCAAAGGTGATAATGGTGCGTTGCCAACCTGAGGCCGGGATATCAGGCCTCGCGCAAAAGTAAGTTTACCGACTACCTTACCCTCCGAACCGGAACACGTCAACGGCAAGCTTTGGACGTTATTTTGGCAGAAATAGGTAAGGCGGTGGTACCAATCCGGACGAGTTGCTGCGAAACTCCACCTAGTAGGATGTCACGGTGTTAGTGACGGTAAGCCTATGCATAAAATCGATATTCAATTTTATGTATATAATATAATAAAAATCATAAAATATAATTCAATATCAATATGCCATGGTCATATTTGCGAAGACCAAAGATAAAACGAATACAAGAATTTTTGAGTTTCTTGTTATGACTATTCAGTCACAATAGAATGTTTTAGTAAGATGTAGTCCGTTCATGAATTACGTAATACATTTTCCTAGCTATAAGTAAGATTTAGTACCTACATTACAATTTTGTTTCTGACTTGTATTTTTTTCATAAGAGAGGTCAGGGAACAAGCACATAACTCTCCTGGGTCTCTCTGTTGAAAAGAGACAACCGTGGCCTACAAACGTCATAGAGTTTACGAGTACGTCACTGGCTTGTCTTGTAAAATAAGGCGCTGGGTAAGCTGTTTCTAAGCGAGGTAATGGGCCAAAAAGCTAGATTCGGTTTGTATTACTCCTTTCTTATCCCAACGTTGTATGGAAGCGAGAGTTCTTTCTTTCTTTAGGTTTTGGCAATCTCGTTAGTATTTTGCCATTAGTCAAATAGAAATTTGCATCAAATTTTATATCAATTATAATAAGTCATCAGTCATAAGTCGTCAGTAAGTCATGTCAGGCTCTTGGGTAAAGCGGTGGCCTTCTTACACAAGCTCATGTAGTGAGATTTGGCGGCAGAGGAAATATACGATACGCTAATTTCTTCATGATTATTTCATTTGTGCAATTTCACTGAACAAAATTGTATAAAATACCACCCAAATTGACTAATTTCACTCAATATTAACACGAAATTCTAATTATGAAAAAACTTCGACGATCTTTTCTCTCGATGGCGCCAAAACCCCAAGCGAGAGTTAGGTAAGTCAGAAAAAGAATGTGAGTAGGATAAATGCAGTCGAAATAAGAGGGCTAGAAAGAGTGGGATTAAAAGTAAATGTTGGTGTTAAAATGAGAAATGCCATGCTCCGCTGGGTCGGTCATATGGAAAAATGACAGATGTAAGATTGACAAAGCAGATATACAATGCGAATCTGCATCTGCGACGATGCATGTAAGGACCAAGGGAGACCTAGATAGACATTCTGCGGTCAAATCGATCGGATATTATTTACAGATGTTTTCGAAACCGGCGTGTTTGTATGAAAAAGATAATAAATGTGGAGAAGCCAGACAGTTCTGCCAGGATCGTGAGAAGGCACTCGATATTCTCTGCCTATCCTGTAAGGGACTTACATGGGATATAGCGTGAATAAACTGAATGTAACTTATTCATCGCCTCGTAAGAATTACTCCAACGCTTAGGGCCCTCGTCAATACGCATGTTTGTGCGAGTCTACCGTTTCAAACGTTTCTAAGTAGTATCCTTACTGTTTTATATTTGTACTTTGTCATTGTTCAGAATTTACTGCTCAATGTTTATCAATTCCTCGTGCAGCCAGGTTTGAATTGCAAGTGAACAGCTTTCCTTTTACGGGTTGGCTGGAAGAAATTTCTTTTATTAGAGATAAGCTCGCCTTTTGTACTTTGTTTTTCTTTTTACTTTTAAGTATTTTTTTTGTATCTAATATCAGTTGTGTACAATAGAGTTAATAATAACAGTAAATAGCATTTTTCCGTTCCTATAATTTTCAACTTGGACGGAAATAATTTAATAAATTTAAACAACCAATCAGAAGCAGGAACTATTTATTTAATAAATCAAGCCGAATCAACATTAAATACGTTACACAGGATACACGGTTACATATTTGATTAATTATTGTGAGATTAAATATTGTAAAACTGTAAATTTGTTAAAGTGCACAAATTAATTTTCAAGTCCAAACATGTGGCCTCACTAATAGGGTTAGGTTTGAGGATATTCAACAGGCCATGCAGCCATTATAGGTGAGGCAGTAGGGGGGTGTAGGCCGGCCTCACGGCTGCTCGTCCAAGAGTGCCTGCAGGAAGGCGTCAGGCTCGCGAATATCTTCCAGCAGGCCAGCAGCGTCGCAGAACTCGGCGAAGCTGGCGCATGGTAGCAGTTCGTCGGTGAGGGTAGTCACTATGCGCTCCGCGGCCTTGGCGTTCGCTTCATCGTTGTGTCTGATATATTCGGCGAGCTTAATTGGCCACTGGTCTACAGTTGTTGCGGACACCGTCTGCAATAATAGAAAATATTAACGATTATGTATTTGAAATTGATTTTATTTTTTTAATTCTCAGAATACTGAATAGAGATTATCCTTAACATAAACTAAAATAGTGAAGATCCTAATGTCAAGCCTGAAATGGTTTCAATATTTATATGGTTCAATTATTCCTTACTATCTTCTTGATACCTAAATAATAAACATTTTTAGTATATATCATAAGGTGACATATCCCCGAAGAGTTAGGTAGATAAAATCAAAATCAAAAAAAAATAATCAAAAAATGTTTATTCCATTCTTTTTTGTACATTAACACAATGCGATCGGAGTCTCCTTTTAAGTGCAAGCGCACTTGTGTTAGGTGACACCGCTCTTCCATTTAGAATATAAACATTAACGTTAAGGCTGGTTGTACACTGTGAAATTTAATTTAAATACAAATAATTATTTCTCTTTATTTTTTTTATAAAAAATAATGTGTGTGAACGTTTATGTAAGTGTGTGGCTAGAATTATTTGCACAGAGATTCTATACTATTATAATTTTGTTTTTTTAGCCATGACGTTAAAGATGATTTGCATTTGTAAGACGACATAGTAAAAATATTGAGATTATTATTTATTCTGTTATAAAGATATGCAGATAAAATATATTATAGATAAAATATATTATATTGTAGTTAATTGTAGCTGTTAACAGCAAGTGGCCCGGATTGGTACCTTACTTATTCCAGCCGCCATCTTATCGGTGTATCATTGTTGTGTTTGCAGCTGGTGAGTAAACATGGACACGTGGGCCGAAATACCAGCTTAACCAGCTATCTTACAATAGTCACGTCCAAGTAACATCTATGGTGCCCGTAGATGGCGGTTTTTTGTCACCATCAGGAGAGCAGACCACTTGTTCACTTTTTTAAATAATTAAATGAAGTTTACCTTAAACATGACATTGTACAGTTGGTCGATGAGTGCGACGAAGAGCGCGTACGGTTTGTAGGCGGCCCAGGGCTGCGGCGCGCGTTGGTCCGCCGCCAGAGCCCGCTGCGCCGCGGAGGCGGACAGGGCGCGGCAGTGCCCCGTCACCAACATGCGCCGCACCCACTCCACGCGCAGCGAGCGCCATCTGGGGAGATTGTCGTCCATTCATCAACCCACTTGACACCTTCACTTACTCGTGTATCGGCTTTTGATGTAAGTATTTTTTTTATGTCTAATTAAATAGCAAAAGTTGGATGCGGAAAACTTTTACCAAAAACTGTGTTTCTACAAAACGCTACCTCGGTAAATAAAACATTATAAATTTGTTCATAAAAATCTTCCGATGATACCATTTTTACAATGAGTACGTTTTAAGTTACTGTTAATGGGAAAATCTCGTTGATCGAGCGGTGGCTAGCTTACACGCCTAACTACAACGACTAACCGCGAGGCTCAGGTTCGATTCCCGACGGGAGCAGGCATTTGTGTGATGAACATTTAGATGAATGCAGACAGCATTTCCGGGTCTGGGTATCTATTAAATTTATTCTAGTATCTATTTAAGTATTTCTATGTACTAGTACCGTTGACTAACACCCATAACACAAGCATATAAATTGCTTACTTTGGGGTTAGATTCAATTTGTGTTGCTTGTCCAGGGATATTTGTTATTTGTTTTGTTTGTTATATACCCCTACAACTTCGCTTTTAGCGGAACTGTTTTTCTTTGAGATAAGCGTTATAATTGCATTAGATGAGCATGCGAAATACTCGCATCATACCGTCTGCAGTGACATCTCCCATGCCGTGAGACTATAATAGACTATAATAGGGTAACACGAAGCATCATACTCACTTGGCGTGCGGGTAGAGCAGCAGCGAGAGCGTGAGGAAGTAGAGCGGTCCCTCGGCGTCGTGCGCGGACTCCAGCACCCGCGGCGGCGGCCAGGCCAGTGCCGCCTCCAGCTGAGACGTCTCGCGCGTCGCCACACGGGTCCTGCTCACAACACATTATATTAGAATCGTAAACTTACACTAGGAGTTTTGGCGCCATCGTGAATGAAGATGGTCGTAATTTTTTCATAGTTATTGAATTTCGTGTTTATATTCAGTAAAATTAGTTAGTTTAGGTGGGAATTAGATTAATTTTGTTCAGTGAAAGTGCACAAATGAAGTAATCATGAAGAAATTAGTGTATCGTGTATTTCCTCGCTGCCGCCAAATCTCAATAGACGAGCTTGAGTAACAAAGCCACTGTTTTACTCAAGACCCCAGACATGACTTACTGACGACTTATGACTGATGACTAATTATAATTGAGAAAAATTGAATTAAAATTTGATGTAAATTTCTACTTGACTAATGGCTAAATACTAACGTGAAGGCCAATACCTAAAGAAACAAAGAAAAGAAACTTCCACTAAAATCAATTACTATTGGTAAATTATTTTTCCCCAAAAAGTGTGCCTACTGTTACTGTAAGAGACTTCTATTAATTACTAGCTGTTGCCTGCGGCTTCACCCGCGTTTTCACAGTAACCCGTTGTGCGATCCGGAATAAAAGTAGCCTATATGTAAATCCAGGTCACAATCTATCTGTGTTCCAAAGTTCAGACAAATCCGTTCAGCCATTCGGGCGTGAAAGAGTAACAAACATACACACATCCTTACAAACTTTCGCATTTTCCCAATTAAAACAACAATTATGTGATGATAACGACGATTATTTTGTACCATAGATGTTACTGTTGCGTTGCTATCCTTAGCCATGCTTACAAATCTGCTAAGTACCCTTCTCTCCAGCACGGAATATGAAAATATCGAGCACAGACGTTACAACGCCTGAAATAGCGTTAGTACTAATTCGGATGAAATACGATTGGAGTTTGTACTGACGTGTTGATGACGTATAGCGCCATGTGCGCGAGCGCGGGCACGAGCTGCATGTTGGAGAGCGGGCCGCCGCCGCCGGTGTCGTCGCTGAAGCTGCGGCCGCGCGCGAACCGCAGCAGCAGCAGCTTCAGGTCGTGCAGCGTGCACGCGTGCCCGATGTCGCGGTGCCCAGTGCATTCCTGTACGCACAAATCAATATACTTAATAAAGTCGTTAATGACACATCATCCGTTTCGCTTTTAACAAACTCTGCTAAGATATTTATGAAATTTAGTAACTATTACATTTATGTTATGTTACGTTTATGTATAAGTGTTTCATGGAAACATTAAATTCAAATATGTCTAAAACTAGGAAGATCTGGTACAAAAACAAAGACTATTAAAATGAATATGACTAAAAACAAAATAAATATGACAAATAGCAATACATTATAAGAAAATGTGAATTTATTTGAAATATAACATAACATTTTGTGGGGTTTTGCTGACTATATTCGCCCCCCTAGATAATAAAATATTTACCTGTAAGTATGTTGTATGGCGCGCCAAGCAACTGGCAAACGCAGATTCAGGAACATGAGGCCCCCACAGCGGCAACAGGCCATTGCAGCGCGTCGACGCATTTTGAAGCGCAGCACTTTCCCATTCATCTCTATAAAAATATATCAATCAAACATTTTCATTTATATCTTTTGAACTTTGTAATAAACCAGTGTACCACCACCACGAGGTCGGAATAATATCAAAATTTAATTAAAAAAAATACTTATTTGTATAAATTACCAAAACTAGCACAGGGTAGGCGGAAATCATATGTTAAACAATAACAATCACATTATTTATGAATTTTTGGAACTGATTGTACAATGTAAGTTATGTTATGTTACGCCTATCAATCGGATTAATAATACACGACAAAATTATCGAAATTCAATTCAATTATTGAAATTTCAATAGGTTTCAAATGTCTTTTATATGTTTGTTATTGAAAGTTAGATTTCATGGATTCGTAAAGAATATTAGCAACAAGTACAGTCAATGTCCTATCAAACACAGATAACCAGTTCATTGTACATTTTGTTAAACTGACAAAGTATTTCAAGTTACATAATTTTTTTCCACTTTGTCCTTACCTCGCCCGAGCCAGCCGTACAGCTGCCATGTGGCACTCGACGTGGACAATGTTATAGTGCGAGACCGTGGTGTACCCCAGGGTTTTGCGAGTGCGGACCTCATATTCTTCTACTGGACATCGTTTCGTGAACGTATAGATTCCAAGGACCTGTAGAATACATAATTACTGTTGATTTGTGTAGAAATACGTATTAATTTGAGTATGTAAAGGATTACCCTTCTCTATCTTTTATTTTAGCAAATCTTTGTGTTGTTTTTTTTTGAGAAGCGCTCATTTTTGTATTTAACGTTGAATAAAATATGGCAGTTTTTTTTAATAGGATCCATTTTCAATCCATACTCAGTAACTTGTCAATTTCAAACTACCAATCTTATATCGTGCTTCCGACGAGAGATTTTATACAAAGCACCAGCCAAATTTTGAGAAACGGTTCGGAATCGATAACACTTTCGAGTTTCTATCTATGGAAAAATAAAAATAAAACAATTTATGATTTTTATCCGAAGCAGATAACTGGTTCTACCGACCGCAGTATCATTTGCAGGCCGGTGACGCCATAACTCGTACTAGGCACGACAAAGCGTGACAACAAGTGAAGCATTGTTTTAAATTAATGTTTATAAAAGTAGATATTAAAATTTGGCAATAATATTTAAAATGCATTACCATTTATTTAAAATTTGGCCGGTTCCTTCAAAATTACTTTGTATAAAAAAAAAAACCATTTTATGAAGCCATTGTATGACACCTGAACGTATAGACCAATTTGGCTTATTTTTTTTGTTAGTTATTGTCAGAAGAAGGTTCTAATGATAAAAACTCGAGAAAATTGTTGAGAAACAACAACTCTTTAATTTTCTATTAAACTTAAATACACAAGGCCAGTTCAGCTAGTGAATGACAAAATACTGTTAAATAACATCGACCCACCTTAGTGGGCTGGTACTTGTACCCCTCGCGGCAGATGCAGCAGACGGCGCCGGCCTCCTCGGCGAGGTCGGCGACCTGCTGCGTGAGACTGCACTGCGCCGTGACCTGGCCACGCTCGTTACTGCGCATTCCCAGAGCGCCCAGCTGACGCTCACGCACTGCCATTGCGAGACGCTTCTTCTCCTGTAAACATATTATTTCTGTTATTTGCATTAATTGTCATTAATCTCAATCACGACAAATCTACGAGGAAATTACGTTATATTTTATTCTACCTTACAAATTTATTGAAGATTAACAAAAGAACCATTAGACTGATTTTATTGCGCATAAATTTATGAATTTATTGTGTATGAAACCATGTATGATATATGGTTAGAAACGGTTCGGTCGTTGTGTTTGACTACAAAAACCTCAATTTAGATACTCTTAATATCCTAATTATAAAAAATATTTACCATAAACCGCCTCGTACACACCTAACTCTACCGACCAATCACAAGGGACTGGGTTCTATTGCCGACAGCGGTAGGCATTTGTGTGACGATCATGGATGTTTATATTGTCATCTATATCTTATATATAAAATTCTCGTGTCACAATGTTAGTCTGCATACTCCTCCGAAACGGCTTGACCGATTCCTCTGAAATTTGGTAAGCATATTGGGTAGGTCTGAGAATCGGCTAACATCTATTTTTCATACCCCTAAGTGATAAGGGTGACTCATCCCAATTTTTTTAAATAAATCACATTAAAAATATAGCAGAACAACGTCTGCGGGGTCAGCTAGTTTTCTATATAAATGTATACTTTATAAATACTACTACTAGTAATATAATTACTAATTTATCAATGTTTAGCACCCATAACACAAACATATAATTTCCTACTTCGGGGTTAAATCTGTTTATTAATTTATCTAGGGATAACTATTTATGTTTAAGTAACTTTTTAACCAAAAATGAAACAAATCCAAACCTGTCTGGTGAAGTCCCGAACTTGTTGCACCTTTGCCGCACACTGTGGCTGAGATCGAAGTGCCTCCAGCAAGTTTTCTGCCAGTGATCCCACATGCTCTCCCGACGATACTTGCTCCAGTCGATGTACTATTGGGATCACCTTCTCACAAACCAACATCTAACAAAAAGAAACACTTATTATAGAACCAATTTAAACAAATGAAAAAAGATTGAACAGTTACTGAATAGGATAGAGTATGTTAGTGGCATAATATCAGTGCGAGACCACGATTACAATCCTGTGGTAGTTTATAAAAATTTTGACGCCCACAAGTACCATTTATACGGTCAAAGTGAATAAAGTTCTGATCTGGAGGGCTAAGTATATGGTACATCATATTACGAACAAAAATAACATGACAATTACATGTATGAATGGTGGCATGTTGAAAATGTTCATTCGGATAATTGAAATTTGAGTTCTAAAGCTAAACGCCATTTTTCAATCAGTGTGTGAACTGGGAGTGCCTTGTAAAGAGGACAATTGTTACCATTATTCATTATGACATTCTATCTTAGCGTGCTGCTACACTTCTAAACTTAGAATATTCAACAAATCTAAATAAAAATGTACTTGACTCATCTAAACTTAGTTTTATTTAGCGTAAAGTTCTAAAATTGAAAAACTTGAAAGAAAGTACAAATTAAACTTACTTGAGTTGGCTCGTGATCTGCAGCAAGTCCCGTCAGGAATCTCAAAATGTATTTCAACGCCGGTCGACTGATGAATTCCTTTAGCTCATCCGAATCCGTGCAGACAAGTGTTGGCTTTACACATGGAGCATGTTTCTAAAAGCAAAAAAAAAAATATAACTAAATGTTTCTTAATAAAATTTGCTGAGACATTTGGCAAAATAGCATTTAGATCTCATCAAATCTCACAAATAAAACAATTAGAACCATACAATTTTGAACACAAAATCAATATTTAGCTATATTATTTCCATTATATTCATCATACATATCATCAATAGTCAAGAAACAAGAGTATAACCTAATAATGTCTATATGAAAAGATGGAAAAAGTGCATCTAGCTCTACAGACAGTGAATACAAAGGAGATAAACTGTAACACATACCACGATATATTCAAGTGCATCGCGTACAACTCCCAACGAAATCAAGTAATCTTTCAATGTCCCTCCAATAGAGTTGCGTTCGATGTTAGCACAGAGGACGCAGAACAGTTCCATCCTGAACTCCTCTTCGCTCCATTGTTCAGAGTCGAGACGATCGAAGTCCAACACTGGTTTGAAGTGGTCCACAAGCATCGCCATCTTGAGGTCATTGCCATACACTAACGCAGCGAGCACTCTAGTTAAATGACCCAAAGCCACTGAGTTATTACGTATACCTACAAAAATAAAAAATATTTATAGTAATTTAAATTTTGATACAGATCAACTGGAGAATTAAACTACGCCTTCAATATTCAGTAAGGCTAAAAAGCGCACGTAAATAATTTTTCTATAACTAAAATATAACTATTGAAATTAAGTTATGTTAAACTGACGACTAAGACAAATCAGACTTGCTTGACCGATGTCCAAATTAACAAAAAGTGCAAAGTATAAAAATTCAAAACCGCATGACGAGCATGTTAAATCAAAAATATGTTTAATCGGACAAGACAACTGTCGAATCGTACTTCTCGGCCTGGCAGGTTCCTTAGAAGTTAAGCCCATGTATGTTAAAAATGGTGGTGTACCTTAATATTCATTATACAGTGGATCAAACGAGGGAACAATTCACCACTTTCCGATATTGGTTTCGTGTAGAACTTCTATATAAATTGTAATAAAAACGCAGTACATACCCGGACATTCAGTGCAGTTGAGAAGAGCTTGAACGTGTTCTGGTCCTCCAAAGGTTAACGAAAACTGGAGGAAAGATTCTAAACTTTCACTAGCAGCTACTGACAGTATACGTTCCATGATCTGAGAGAAAAAATATTATTATGAAACAAATTATTTAAAAGTTTAATTTTAATAATACTGAAAAGATTTGATCAAGCTATCAAAAATATTTTATAGTTAATTCTCCCCGGCCTACTCCAAGTCTTTTCGGTAATAATTTAAATGTATCGTTTGTATACCTCTAGCAGTTGGTAAACGAGTGGCGCCCGGGTCTGTTCGCGCTCGTCTGCAGCAGCAAGACTGAGTGCGTGCAGTAGTACGGGCAGGGCACGCACGGGTGCGCGAGTGAGCACACGCACGCAGCGGCGTACGCGCGTACACAGCCCCAGCAGCCGTAGTAGCGTGCCCGCCAGCGCACGAGCTCCGCCCACACGCCGCACCGCCGACAGCCTCTGCAGCATCACCTCCAGACCACCTACGTGCAAGCATTTTTAATAAATTCTAGGACAAAGACAAACGAATTCGCTAATTACATATAAACCAAATTAAGAGGGATTTAAAGATCTAGAACTATTCTCCTGTGATAACACAGGTTTAAATTTCTAATAAAGCCGGAAAAAGAGTTTCAGGAAGATTTTTTTTTTAATTTACAACAGCAAATTAACATATTTCTAAACCTTGTCAATTTAACTGAACAAATAGAAAGAAAATCTGATTTTATTTCTACTTTCTAAAAAACTATATAAGCGATAATGCACGCAAACATCATCACAGACAGAAGCATTTTCTTTGTTACTATTTAATCAAAAAATATATATTTATGAATGACTCACCACAATCGGCCAAAACGTTTGCCATACGATACACTTGTTCGTCGTCCACAGCTTCGGCATTTGTTTGGCTCAATGTCTCTACAAACTCCTCCGTAGCGTCACCGAGTAACCCTCGCATGCGGTACACTACACGCATGGCGTCTACCCCTTCGCCAGACGTGCACCACACCTGGGACAAACAAATTAATTTGTATAAATTAGCCGTTATAGAGAAACCGGTGTTCTGGAGTAAGCTAGGCAGTACTGTAAGGATCCTGATATTTGGCACTCGAAACTTTCTGCCTTCTTCGTAAGGCGTGAAGGTAAGTAAGTAAGTATTATCGATGTGTGCGAAGTTGTTGTACTTGTAGTCACGAGACTCACGAGTACAGTTAGTGCAAAAAATGTTATTGTTCGGTAGACACACCTCCTGGGGCGCCTATTGGACAGATATCTATGGACGTTTTTCAAAGTCATGCTTCTCCTTGTAATAGATTGATGGATTGAAATTTGGCCTAGTTCGGCCTCTCCTCAGAGCGTAGTTAACAACGCCCACACGTCGCTTTCAAATTTAATTAAGAAAACACTTGTGCTACATGTGTTTACTTACCTTCTTATAGACTTCCTTGACCGGCAGATCCAACGACATGATCTTGTTACACACGAGCAGCTCCATGCCATTGTCGTCCTCGAGCAGGGCTACCAGTTCGCAGTCAGTGCATATCTTGTTCTTGACGTCACGCATTAGTGGACCCATACCCGGTTCCAACGATGAATATGGATTTCCCAACATGCGACCCTGTGTTAAATTTTTGTTTCCATTGAGAATTTTGTAATATTTAAAAAAAGTATATTCACGCCCATATCCCCGAAGATAAAGGCCGAGGCACAACCAGGGTAACTCACGACTAGCTGAAGACACTAAGGCCCACAATGTGATAGGTGGCAAGCCTATCGCCAACCGGGCACATATCCAATCCCAGGCAACATTTTTTTTACTAGAAAATTGGAAATACCACATTTTCTTTTTGTTTCGGGATTCGAACCTGGGACGAGTCAAGTCCGCTTAGACCACTAGACCACAGAGGCGACAAATACATTTAAAAATATTTACTCTGGCCATACAAAACTTACAATGTCAAATTTATCTATTTATTCAATCTAGTTCTGTTCTCATACAAATGCCTTTTGTATTTTGTAATCAAAAGTAATATTATATTAAATAATTTACATTAATAAAATTATTGCAAAGCATTTACAATTACACATTTTTCAAAATAACTTTAATTGATGTAAAACCAAAATCTGTCATTTGTAAATTATGAGTTTAACTTACTTGTAGAAAATCTTCTTGTTGAGGATCTTTTTCAAGCGTAAGGAAGAATTCTCCAACGTCATTTTCTTCCGGATAAATAATGGAACAAAGTCGTTCGAAAATAAATACTGGTGTGAGATAGTCGTGCAGTGGATATTTTTGTACAGTCTCGATGCACACTGCCATAAACTCGGCTGTTTCGGCTTCCGTACCTACGACATACATACAAATTATATACAAATTGTTTATTAGAACTAGTTTATGAGAAAATTTATCACAATAATAAAATTTTCGCAACGTGTGATTGCTGGATCTTATGAGTACTCACATACATCATCATCATACACAACACATCACATTACTTTAATCGAGCGTTTTCTTGTCCGTTGCTAGAGAATTTGCTAAAATTCTTATACTGTATAAATGAAACTACCCCACTATTCGATCGATACAAATCGAACATTTGATATTTCTCTGATTATCAAAAAAACTCTCGACTAGGCTATTTGTTTATATGTAAGGATTCGTTCAGTCCACTTTGGTCCTTCGAACCGGACACCAACACCCTTTCAAAAAATTCTTGGAAGTTAATATGTCCGACTAAATCAATGAGCAATATGAAACATCACGTCTTACAAATTCAGAATTATTCTGTATATTAATACGTGATGGCGAAACTTTGGACCGCTTTTTACGAAAATTGCGCGGACGCAGGAGCTTAAAATTAGGCACAATTATAGTTTATGTGTAGGAGAAAAGCAGAAGGGTAATATTTTTCAATAATAATGCTTATAAACTACATTAAATCAATAAATAAAATATTACCCACACTACCATGCATTTGCCACACACAAACAAATATATTGATGTTGACGATAAAAGATCACAGATGGCGCACTAACTATTCAAGAAGTACTTGGTCTTACGAAATAAAGATGGCGTTCTTATCAACAAGATATTAAAATTTTGATATTAAAATGGTCGAATTTCGACTAATGGGCGACCACTAGTTTAAATAATTGTGAAACAGACAGCAATAGCAAAACGAAAACGTTTAAATTTAATATTTTGTTTGCCCTGTACATAAAATACCAGTCACGGTCTACATAGTACGCTGTTGTATTTCAAATAAATAACTTTTCCGACAAATTCTTCATGTAAAAACAAGTAACCTATCCTCTCCGTTGCTCACCTGTGGTCATCTCCTCAAGCAGCTCGAGCAGCTTCTCCTGCGTGTCGTCGGTGAGGCGCGTCCTCTGCACGACGAGCCTCCGCAGCGACAGGTACCCGCCCAGCACGGCGCCCACCAGTCGGGTCTTGTACACGCGCCGCGCGCCGGGCTCCTCCAGGAACATTGCCAGAAGTTCGGTCAGACGCTTCAGCGCATAGCCTGTGAAAAAAAGCTTTATTATGATCACAAGAACTCTAATGACGTGATCCTTTGCCAGTAGACTAGATACATTGGAACACTAAGCATCTTCTAGCACATCTGTGAATGGAAATGCTCTGAGGAACTGTATAATGTTTAGTGCTGTGCATTACTGGAAATGGTAGGAATTTATCTACCTTCTTACCTATTTCTGTCGCAATAATGTCATATTCCGGGTAGAAGGACTAGGATGCTGGCAGACTTGCATAATTCGCCTAGCATCCTGACCAGTGACTGCGACGCACTTGTAACCTGCATGGTTGTGTTGGTGTCTATAGGCCACAATTGTCTCTTACCATCAGGGGAGCCGTGTAATTATTCGCTTACTTTGCGCATAAAAAAAAGGTTGGTATCCCTTTAATAGGTTCCATTGTTGACACAGCGTCATAACTTTAAATTCTGAAGGATGACTTGCTTTGCAATGGTAGTTGAAAAAATAATTGTAAAGTCACCTTGAGCAAGATCTGATGTAAGTGTAGACTCTTCAAGACGATGTAATTGTTCTATCTCTTTAGTCATAAGGTCGGCAATCTGTTGCAACACGCCACGCAAGGCTAGAAATTGTCTCCACGGAGCTTCCGATGCTAAACCTTTTAACAAATTAGTAACAATTTCACTAAAAGCACATAAAAATGTAGCACAAACGATCACATTATAGTTTAAATAAAAGAAACCTATGCACTTGGTTTAGTTTGAGTTCATCGCGTTCGCCTTTTCATATATCAAAATGTTAAATTAGATTTAAGGTTTTATGTGCAATAAGATTGCTTCCCCGTGTTGGTCCGGGCTCCTTTGTAGAATAGACCTTCTGCCTTCCTGCCAGGCAGCTCGTAAAAGACGAGCGCATAGGCTTACCGTCACTAACAACGTGACATTCTACTAGGTGGTAGAGATTCGCAGTGACTCGCCCGGATTGGTACCACTGCCTTACCTTTTCCTGCCGCCATAATGTCAGTGCTTGCCGTTGATGTGTTCCGATATGGAGGGTAAAGTAGCCGGTAAACTTACTTTTGCTCGAGGTCTAACATCTCGACCTCAGGTTGGCAACGCACCATTACCACCTATGGTGTCTCTAGGCGTCGTGAATTTCTTACCATCAGGTAATCCGTTTGCTTGTTTGTCTTTCAATATTGTAAAAAAATCATAATTATAATATATAAATCACAATGCCTGTCAAAAACATTCTAAGTATTTTATAAATTCGCAGTTTCGCTTTAGTTCATTATATTCCTGATGACGTCAAATAATTCTGAGACATTAAATGTATTAAACATTTAAAATAAAACAACCAAAACAAAAAATATATAATAACAATAAAATTAATACTAATTTGAATAATATTTTTAAACATGTAAACTTACTTTGATACAATTGCAAGAATTGCTCACTTGCTTCTCCTGCTTTGCCAACTTCCGGTAAAAAGCTGGTCAGCAAAATAAGTATCTGTGGAAATAAAAAAAATAAGTAGTTTTCTCTCTATTGAATTTTAAATTAATGTTTTAGTGTCCATGTGTATGTATGTGTGAATATGTACGCTACCGCTTTCGTCCGGTCATAGGAGTCGCAGAGTGACTTGACGAGCTGGCAGGCGGTGTCCCGAGCGATCCTCGAGCTGGGGTCGAACATCACGGGCCGCAACCAGCCACCCTCATCCAGCGCCAACGGTCGCATACCATGGGACAACAGCATCTAAAATGTCACATTAATGAATGACATAGGAATACATACGGATGCAAAATGAAAAAACTCAATGCAAAATGAAGTATGGACCTTTGGACCGCAGTAATTGTTATATTCTTACAAAGTAAATGAGGTAAAAATTTTGTCATGTTCAACCGTATATGATGTACAAATATAAGATTTTTCTGGCGGGGAGGTTTGGCCTAACATATTTATAGACCTAAGTTAACTTAAAGGAATTTTGCAAACGACGGATGCCTTTCCACCTGGAAATTCGATATATGTTCTTTTCCTTCATGTTCGATATATCATTAAAAAAGCATATTAGAAGACTCCGCGGGGAGTCACTGGATACAAGCGGCTGGTGACCGTGACTTGTGGCCCTCTTTGCGGGAGGCCTATCTCCAGCAGTGAACATCCTCCGGCTGATGATGACGATGATTGGAAGACAAGCAGAAAATGTGCTCACCCTTTCGCGCCACTTGGTCAAATACTTGGCGGCGAGGCTGCGGTCGCGCGGCGGCAGGTCGGAGCCGGCGGGCGGGTGCGGCGCGCGTGCGCTCCAGCGGCGCCAGGCGGCGCGCGGCACACGGCCCGCCAGCCACGCCGACACCTCCACCACGAGGTGACCGCCCGCGCCCGCCGCGCTCGCTGCCACCACGGGGCCGCTCTCCGTCGCCTCAGACCCCGTACCACCGTTCTGACTCTCCTACGAATATTAAATTCAATATTACCCGACTCTAAAAAAAAAGGAGGTTCTCAATTCGATTGCACATTTTTTTTGTATGTTTTAATGATTACTTAGCCGCTAAAAACTGATTTTGATGGTTCTTTTTAGGAAGATAGGTCAAGATTTTGAAGTATTCCCATATTAATTTTATCATAATACGACTAGTGGCTTTTGAGTTATAACTGACGAGGTT
The DNA here is from genome assembly GCA_002245475.1 of Calephelis virginiensis. Classification (NCBI taxonomy): domain Eukaryota; kingdom Metazoa; phylum Arthropoda; class Insecta; order Lepidoptera; family Riodinidae; genus Calephelis; species Calephelis virginiensis. The sequence goes on from NJDC01001276.1 coordinate 111,359, forward strand.
GTCTGACATGAACCAAAATTTAATTTAATCTACAAAATTACTATTAGTAGTATAATGATCAAATTTATGTGAAACCATCTTAAAATCATTGGTCATATTTCGAAAATAGAATTGTTCAATCGCGATATGAAATAGTTAGAAGTCGGTATTTGAAGTTTTATTGCTTTACTTATTGTAGTAGCTTTTATTAACTTTCTACAGACTTAATGATTATGATCAGATCAACCGGGGGATAAATGATATTCAAAAGCGTCTGTCAATTTGATGATTGTAATATCACACACTCGAATTACAATAAATTAAATTAACTATATTATATGTTAATAATTTAAATTATGATTGAATGATAAAAATGATTAATTGATAATTGATACGATTTGATTATACAACTGGTCTGATATTGATCTGAGTACGCACGGCGCAAGGCTCAACTACGAACTGCCTTTTAACTTATGTAAAATGTATTGGATCGCGACTGTAACCCGTGAGGTGAAAATCTGCTGATACTGCAATGAATGAAAGCATATGATAGATGTACGGCTCAGCCCGTACACTTATCTAATTTTATAAACAAAAGCTAAATAACACAATATCTGGCGCTTAGTTCACTAGGCCAACCTGTATCGAGGCAACCTTGTTTCTTGTAATCTGTGCGTAAGAATGCATCTACAACAATAAAACCTTACAATAAAAAAAAATCCTGATAGTCTTAAATCACTGCCTTTATAAAGGTTTCGAAAGAAGCTATTTGACTTGTTGTTAGATAAAGCTTACTATAGTGTAAACTATTTTTTTGCAGAAAAGTTTAATAGATAATTATTTTTCCTTAAACTAATTTCATAGCAAATAATATTACGTTCTTGGTTGCCGAGGAGTTTGTTTCGCCGTTTCTTCTCTTGACTGGCTAGGCTTAGAAACGGTGGTAACTTATGGTAGTTAGGATTAAACCTAATTATATTTTAAAATTTTGTACGAATATTTAAAACATAATATGTTATAAATCTTAATAATGATTTTGTATAATTTTAAAGATATTTTGCACACCATAATGTGGTAAAATATGTTAGTATTCAAAAATATCTTTTGTTACAGCTTTTAACACACATTTTCGGCAAATAAATAATTTCATTTTTCAAATAATTAAACTAGTTATAAATATAAATAATTGGCTTAAAAGTTAAAGTGTATGTAATTAAATATTTTTTTTATTAATATTAAAATATTTGCACATGAAAACATGGTAGAATATGTTGATATACTTAAATATTTTTGTAACATCTCATTTACACATATATTCCGCAAATAAATAATTTTCTTTCCTTCTTTCTTTCTTTTAAAAAAATATTTAATCAAAACTTTAAATTCATTTTCAAAAGGTAGCCGATGTACTTGCAAAATAAACCTTCCATTTCGCCCTCAGGACAGCGGCGCACCTGTAACATCTATGGTATTTTTAGGCCTCGTTCGCAGCTCTCTCAGATTATAAAAAAAACTGCCTCCACGTTTGAAAGTTTGTTTAAATATGACATTGTTTTTTAAACATTTTTTTTATAAATACCTTTGCATCTTTGGGCTGGTCCTCGGCGGCAGGAGGCGCGGGCGCCGGGGCGGCGGGAGTCATCAGCTCCTGCATATATC
>NJDC01001276.1:117542-151412 GCA_002245475.1 Calephelis virginiensis
TGGATGGATTTCATTCGATTTTGTTTTAAAGCTGACGTGATCGAGATGATCCTTAACTGCATTACCATTTTGTCAGGGGTTGCCACAAATTTTAATTTTTGAGTATTAATTTAACATTACAGTTAATTACTAACACAAAATTTAAACTCACCACACCCACAGCTTTACAATGCACCGTAGTCTTACTTCCCAGCAATCCACGGAATCTTGTACCTTCACTAGTGAACCCAGCAACAAGACTAAAGGTCGTACCTGTAAAAAAATAACTAATCAGTCATATCCCTTTTTTCCTACAGTTAAAACTTTAATATCATTATTTACGTCCAATTATATATGATAATCATCTTGCTCTTAAATCATTAAATAGTGCTTACCGAGTTGTTGTGATCCTGGGAGGCGGCATGGCCCATGAGTGATAGAGTGATACGCTGTGAGAGCAATTCGCACAGCTGTTCCGTTTCGGGAAGATTATCGCGAGTCACCAAACATATTAATGCACGAACTTCTTCCTGACTCTATAAATAAAATAAAAAAAACATTAAAAATACATGACACACAACTTTAACCTAAAACTATAAGCATTTGGCTCAAGCATGTCTCTGGGAATCCGAAAAAAAAATATTATTATAATGGTCAACTCATTACAAAAAACAAAATGTATGGAATAAACAAACTTTTACAATGTAAAACGTTGACCCAAACGTGTAGGCGTTTACTTGGGAATATGTTAGAAGTTATGTAAGCCGTGACTATGTATATGTGCGTATGTGGGTGTCGGAGAGTACCTGCGGCGTCCCGCGGTGCAGGTTGTGGTGCACGAGCTCGCGCACGAGGCCGAGGCGGCAGAGGCGCGAGCGGTGGTCGGCCTGCGAGGCCAGCGCCCGCAGCAGCGTGAGGCACAGTTCCGAGCACGCCAACGAGCATCCGTAGCACGCACCGCCGCCTGCGAAACAACACGCATTCACTCACTGGTAACCACATCTATCTCGAGGTTATGTACTAATCAGCATTTTATAAGACTAAACACATTTTTCTCATATTATTTTAAATATTGCTAATATTGTCGAAAAGTTGCGATTTTGTTTTTCCTAGTTTTCTCGCCAGTCGAACGGAATAAAAAAAAATTCTATGTCCTTCTCCTGATTCGAAGCTACCTACCTCCCCATCAATTTTCAGCCTAATCGGTTCAACCATTTTTGAGTTATAAATAGTGTAACTAACGCGACATTAATTTTTATATATGGACGGACAGAGTAAGTTAAAACCTTTTGTTATGTCACCATCGTAGTTTTGTAAGAGACCAGCGTATACAGGCAGCGTGTCACCTTTGAGTTGTTCACTTTGTGATCTATCGTAAGCAACTAATTCTTTCCTGAAACAAAGAAAATACATTATTCACTTCATGTAATATTATTTCAGTTTCGCGAGAGTTTTCGCAGTAAGCTAGAGCATATTAATTTTAAGTCTACCCAGAGTAAACAGAACTAAATAAAAGCATATTATTTAAAATAATCTTAAAAATTTTGCGGCCCTAAATTTTTAAAGGTGGCAATAATTTTGGTATTTTATATCATTTATCAAAACTTATGGTATTTACATACATACATATCTTCACGCCAAGTCCCTTATGTAGTAGGCAGACAGTATCGAATGCCACACCTCGCGTTACTTGCAGGTCCGCCTGGCTTCCTCCACATTCATTACCGTTTCCATACAAATATGCCGGTTTCGAAAACTCTTGACAACACCAATGAACAAAACCCGAACGATTTGATCTTGGAATGTCAACCTAGGTCTCCCCGGATACCTACCTCTGCATCCATCATCATTCGCAATGTTTATCTACTTTGTCAATCTTTCATCAGTCATTATTTCCACATGACTGAACCAGCAGAACATGCCCTTTCTCATTTTAACACCAACACTTTCTTTTATCTCAATCTTTCTCGAATCCCACTATTATGAATACGGTGAGCGTGCGTTACGTCACAAATTTTCCGTAGCGCTCTCATTTAGACCACTTTCATTGTACTCTCATTGTGTGGCATTTTAGTAAGCCGTAACAACCCTGGTATTGGCAGCTATTCTTTAGCGGCGATCATTTTACTTATTGCTATATTTCCCCTCTTCGATAAATCAGCCTAAACTTCGCCTCTATGGTCTAGCGGTCCGGGTGTTGGACTTGACTGCATGAGGTCTCGGGTTCGAATCCCGGGTCGGCCGACAAAAAGAAAATTGGTTTTTCCAATTTTCTAATAAAAAAATGTTGGTCGGGTTTGGAAATGTGCCCGGTTGGCGATAGGTTTGCCACTTCGGCTAGTCGTGGGTGCCTTGGTTGTACCTCTGCCTACCTCTTCGGGGATATGGGCGTGAAGATACTTACTCCAGCCTAAACTTTTACGTTGTATTATGTGTTGGACATACCTGCAGGCAAGCACTTTCTGTATGATTTTGGAAAGATCCTCGAAGTGCCCCTTGCTCTCGACGCAGTACTTGTGCGCGAGCGTCTGTATGACGCGGTTGATCTGAGCGCCACCGAAGCCCGCGCCCGCGCCATTGCTATTCTCGTCCGCGCGCCCGTCGACTCGGTGCTCGCTGATCTTGTGCACCAGAGACTGCGAATGTTGTACATTAATTAACTAAACATTACAATTATGCTCTTCGTCGTAATCATACACTTCTACTTTTCCACAATGCGCACGAACATTAGTATACGTAGATTTTGACTATACTTTATTATACTAAACTGTTCGCATTTCAATAGTCAAGTTTGCGGGACTGTTAAAATAAAATGAAAAGTGTAGTTTAAAAATTAATATTGACTAAATAAATTTAATTCAAAATTCGTATAATGGAGGCTTTTGATTAATATTGTATAACAGTAAATTCTTTTGTCCTTATGAATTACATTATGATCATTTATACCTTCATCTTCTGCTTCTTCTCCTATCCAACAATCAAAATCATAACAACAATCAAATACATTAAATCTTAATGACTCAAAAAAAGAAATTCTTCTGAAAATTGTTTTTAATTAAGCATTATTATTTCGTATGCAATGACATCTACAATATATCGCTAATTGTAATTCGATATAATTCATACTTATTTTTTTAATACCTAAACCTACTTAAATGTAAGGATTTGAAAATTTACATCTAATAATTTTGAGTTTATTTATTCTATTTTCGAAGACGCTCTTTTCTTAAAATTGTATGCTCAGTGAATGATTTCTTAGGTATTGCAGTTCTAGTCCTAAGAGAAGCCTACAACGTTGGATAGCATAAAATATCAACGAAATACACGTTAGAATGGTGTTCACCTCCAGCACGGGTTTGTTGGCGATGAGCTGGCGGTAGACGCGGTCGGCCTTGTCCAGCAGCGCGCCGATGGTGTGCAGCATCTTCTTGCGCTCCTCGTCGTTGTCGATGGAGTCGACGGCGCAGCAGGGCCGCGCGCTGAGCGTGTAGTCGAACTTGGCGTACTTGCAGAACCCGCACGCGTGGCACAGGAACGGGTCCTTCTCGTCGTAGTTTATGGCCCTGTCGATGCGGTTGGATTCAATAACTTGATTACTAAATTAACTTAAAAAAACTATTTTTTTTAAGTTTAAAAGACATTTTATAAAAAATATCAGCAGAGATTTCTTATTTTTCAATTTATTTTAATTTGCTTAAAGAGCTTTTAAATTAAAATATTTTTACATGAAATTACCAAATAAATTTACAACCGGTATTTACTTTTTGGAAGTCTTACTTTAAATGTTTGATATTCAAATTAACAAAAGTCAAAAACAAATTCAGTTAAAAGACAAAGTAACGGTGGCTTGCTGTGCAATTTTATTTATTACTTTTTGAAACTTCAAGATTTCAATGTAAGAATTAATAAATAATAAAAAATAGCTACGATAAAATTAACACGAAGTAGATGTATCGCATTTTGCAAGAGATTTTCAAAACTTACCGGCATTTGTGACATTGGAAAACATTTTCACCGCAATTTGCACACACTCCAGGATTTGCCGGCACAGATTGTGAACAGCGGGGACATTGAAGAGATTCTCCTGTTAAAATTATAAAGAAAACCATGTATAAGACTTATTACCTAAAAACATCATAAAGTATGACTAATAAAAGATACTGACCAGTAGCCTGTTGGTTTTCATAGAAATCGGCATACTCCATCATGAGGTTGCAAGCTACGATGGGCAGAGGAAAATCAACGCGAACTTCCGATTGACCTGACTGCAGTTGAACTCGCTTAGCCTTGTGCCACATTCCTACAAGATATTACAATTTTTATAATTAAACTTATCTTAAATTAAAAAAAAATAATTTTATACAACAAATTTAATTTATTTTATATAATGTATAAACATTATTAGTAGAAGGCGAACATTTTTGTTAAAATCAACTGCATTAAGCAACTTAGCATATACATTACTTTAGACATTAAATTAAAAAAATCACTTGTCACACAAAAAAATGTGCATTTTTAATTTTCTAATAAAAAAATAACGTTGCACGGGATTGGACAACTGCCCGGTGGGCGATGGGCTTACTACCTATCACATTGTTGGACTTACTGTCTGAATAGTCGTGATTGTATCTCTACCTTGCTCTTAGCCTAGGCAAGGCAGCTTACTATACCTTACTTGTTCTGTAAAGATTCAATCCATACAAAGACCAAGAGACCTTGGTCTTGTTTAAAATGTTTCGAGCATTTGCACTTAAATTTCCAGAATCTTACTTATAACAACAATCTTATTTACCAGGTTTATTCTTAAGCTCCTGCACGGCCTGCACGGTGCGGTTGTTGTAGTAGAAGTTAATGGTGCGAACCATCTTGCTGCGCTTGATGTCCCCAATGCGCAGGCTGATGCGGCTGATCATGTGACTGTTCACCAGCTTCACTATCTGCGTCGTTGTTGTGAACTTCGAGTCGATCTGCGCCCAGTAGATGCGATTAGTTCTTATTTAGTTAGTTGCTCGGGACAATACATATTATTGTAAAATTAAAAAGAAAACAGCAAGCTTTATAGCCACAAAAACCTTATCTTCAAAATACCTAATGTTAGTATGTTTTAATTATTATTTAATACATATTATTGTAAAATTAAAAAGAAAACAGCAAGCTTTATAGCCACAAAAATCTTATCCTCAAAATACCTAATGTTAGTATTTTTTAATTATTATTTAATACATATTATTATAAAATTAAAAAGAAAACAGCAAGCTTTATAGCCACAAAAATCTTATCTTCAAAATACCTAATGTTAGTATTTTTTAATTATTATTTAATACATATTATTGTAAAATTAAAAAGAAAACAGCAAGTTTTGTAGCCACAAAAATCTTATCTTCAAAATACCTAATGTTAGTATTTTTTATTATATATTATTACTACCTGATATTAAGACGTATGTTTCACCATCATTTCATTTACGAGTAATTCAACGACAGCAAAAACGATCTACATCTAGTTCTAATGCATATTTGAGACTATTTTAAATAAACTTGATAATATTATTACATGTATATATCTATGCCTGTATGCATTATTTGTGTAGACGATGTGTTTGCGCATCACACTAACATCCCAAAACATCTGAACAAACATCTGAAGAGCTAAATTCATCTAAACTTTAATATCATGTGCTGTGTATATAAATTATTTTCATGACCAACCTTAATGGTGGGTAGTTTGATGGTAGCCATAGGAAGTTCAGGGTTATTGCAGACGAGACAGGGTTCGGACTCAAGGTAATAGCCATCGAGCTCCACGAAGGCAGCTAGAGCAGAGTAAAGTGCCGCATTGCCGTGCGACGACAACAACCTGTTTTGTTCACGGAGCAACTCCACCGCTGAACCCATGTAGGACTGCAATATGGAAAAGATATGTCACCAGCATTCCAGAAAATATCATGTAAAAAAATTATAGCTTATATGATTTTTAGAGATAGAATGAAGACTTCCAATAATTATAAAACACCAAAGTTTTTAATTAAATGAAATGAAAATTATTTATTTGCGGAATATGTGTGTTAAGTTGTTACAAAGATATTTAAGAATACAATATTATATTCTACCACATTGTGGTGTGCAAATATTGGATTAAATTTAAAGAAGTTACATATTTATATACATTTTAACATTTAAATCGCAGCACTTATTTATATTTTTTAAAGACCTTTTATTTATTTATATGTTTAGTAAATTTTATAATTTATTACAAATAAATTTAAAGGTAGTTTAATTTTAATCCTATCTACCGTACACTACAACGAATTTATTCTTTACTCTAAGTAGAGGATAATACTTTAAGTCATAGTACAGGATTTTTCTTCCCCAGTAAAATTACAAACAACAACGTAAACCTACCTCGGTGTCGATGTTGGGCGTCTTCAATGTAAAGTATCCTAGCAAGTCAACAAACTGTGCAGCTTTGCGTCCATACTGAGGTAGAGAAGGCCATAGGCCCCACAATAGAGATACCAAAGAAGCTTGCTCCTCTTGAGATGAATTACTGAAAAAAAGGTAACAAGATTTAAAAAAAAAAACGTAATCGATCGAACATTCTTCTAATGAAAATATCTTGGTATTGCTCTAGCATAGGGAGTCTCTCACTAATGTATCAACCATGACAAACTCTTGACGGACAGTACTCTTAACAGAATCAACTTTTTACTTCAAATGTATTTTGATTTAAAAGTCAAACCTTGATTTATTTCGTAGATAGAAGTAGTACTAGACTTGAAATACATACGTCACAAATCGTCTTATTAAAAAACACTTACGGCCAATATTAATAATCAATCCTAATCCAAAACTTGCTGTCCACAATAGATATTTTGATCCATTTTTATGTTATCGCTTGCCAATAACATATCTGTGGACAGGATAAATATGGCATTTAGGTATAGGATAGGCCGGCGGATACGCAGCTATCTAGATTGCTTGAAATCCATCTTTAGAGAAATATTATTAACATTGGCCGTTAGTAAATTACTCCAAAGTTCAACATGTTATTATAGTCTTTCTTACAATGTGAATATAAACTTAATTTTACTCCAACGTTAGTCCATGTTTATTGATAAGACGGAAAAGTATACAATTACACCCGGCAAAAAAATAGTATTCACGGAGCGATACTATAATGATATAATAGGAACATACGGACTGTGATTTTTATATACATTTCAGTTAAAATCTAAATTAAGTTGAATAGAAAACAATCGAAGTTGAAATTTGTTTACGATAGAGATACAAATAATTAATGGAATTAGATAATAAGGATGTTGTTGTTTGTTGCGGAAAGACTTACTTGTAAATTGCAAGTAGTAAAGCGTGTGCCTGCCAGCGCACTGCTGTAGAGTTGGTTTCCAAAAGGAAAGCTTTCACGAATAGTTTAAGTTCGTCCTGTGACACCTGCAATCACAAACGGAATTGAATGGGTTACTATTTGTATTTAAAAATAAAACCAGTTTAAACTTTGTATACGCATAGTTAACTTTTAAGAAAATAGAATTCACTACATAAGGTAAATTCAATTCCTAAGAATGAAACGTTCGTTGTTATGTATTAACTGTCAAGACGTCGTTCTTTCCGAGTACATAATATAAACAAACTATAGCAACGTTACAACATTTACCTGTTTCAAAATTTGCTGAACGAGTAGCGGAACTTTTTGCTCTTGGAATTTAGAGCCATCGGAAACAAAAGCGTCGCTATCTGCACTACGCTCACGCTCTGGCCATTCGGAGGTGTTCTGTAATTATAATAGTTTTAGTTTTTGTATATTTTTTCATATAACACTGTATTTATCTATATATTAATACGTGATGCTAAAACTTTGGACCCCTTTTTACGAAAATTGAGAGAACGCAGGAGCATAAAATTTGCCACACTTATAGTTTATGTTTAGGAGAAGTTTCAATATTAATGCTTATAAAGTAAATATCAATAAATAAAACATTATCCACACTACCATGCATTTGACACACACAAACAAACATATTGATGATAACGATAAAAGATCACAGATGGCGCACTAAAAAGTTTGGAAACAAAGTAGTTGGTCTTGAGAAATGAAGATGGCGTTTTATCAACAAGATATTTAAATTTATTACAGTCGAATTTCGACCAATGGGCGACCACTATTTTAAATAAAAGGTGGAAGGCGACGTACCTTGGGCGGTTCAGCAGGCGGCGCATGCGGCGCGTGGTGCAGCGCGGGCGGACACAGCGCGGCCTGCAGCAGCGTCAGCACGGTGGGCGCCACGTGCGGGTGCAGCTGCCGGGCCACCCGCACCAGCCACCCCAGCGTGTCGCGCCGCTCCACCGCGCACGCGTGCTGCCAGTTGCCCGTGCGGGCGTTCACGATCTCCACGCACGCCTACAACACACAACACAAGAATGTGAGTCTATCTCCGAGAGACATTCCCAAGATATAACACCCATTATTGACAGCTTATGAAGTTTAATATCACTACACCACTGGCATAGCGACGGTAATCTCTTTAAGTCTCTTGATTAGCCAGTCTGTTTATTTGCATGTAAGAATAATCTATAATGCATAAATAAGTAAGGTTAGGGTTAACTAAACGTTATTATGATTAAAAATGTGTACAGAATGAATGAAAACTCATGTTTTTATGACATTTAAGAAACATTCAAACAAATGTATTGAATTGTACAGTGAAGTTTAGATATAATCTGATGTAGCGGTAAGCTCAATGAAGTCAACTATGACTTTTGCGCTCTTCAAGTACCTAACATAAACAGACCAAAGAATAAGAACAGTAACATCATCTCACATCAAAGGTCAAGATCCTCTTCGGGTCACAGAATGAGCAAAGTAAATAAGTTTATAAATTAGTTTATGACACAAAAAGTATTTTATACAATTGAAAGTGACGTTGTACCTTTAAATGATCCATAAGCCGCACAAGCTTGTCATAGGCAGGGTCGGTGCTGAGTAAGTTTTTAGCAGCATTGAGGTGAGTGTCTAATGCGTGTACGTCGCGAAGCTGACGGTAACGTTCGCGAGTACCACACAACAACAGTAGCAGTTTTCGAACTTGTTTCCTGCATTAAACAACAAATTTAAATAAAAAACCATTGAACTTATTTCAGTTACCATTTTCACGTTAAAAAATTTCAATAGCAAAAATCTTTCTTTTGATTTCCTTCCACTACTCGCCACTGTGGTCTAGGGGTTCATTTGCCGGACTTGACTGCATGAGGTACCGGGTTCGATTTTCGGGTCGATCAACAAAAAGAAAATTGGGTTTTTCCAATTTTCTATTCAACCAACGAGGTGGTCAGATATTATAATAAACTACATACGTAGTTGTTTCTGATTAATCTTTTTTGTGGTATGGGAATGAAGAAGACAAATTTAATTATTATGTACTGCTACTGTAACTACTGTAATAGGTGTGTGTAAGAGCGTAGACTAGGTACCTGAGTGGCGTCTGTTGGTTCATCATGTACTCGCAGAGCAGCGTGCGCCAGCGCGGATCGAAGTGCGCGGGGTCGCAGTGCTTGTGGATCTGGCACGGCAGCCGCAGCGCCATCTCCATCAGCAGCTGTGGGTAGTTGTCGAACACGTCCAGGGCGTGGCCTGACACATACGTATATACATTACAATAAAGAAAATTTTGCGTACTTTTTAAACATTAGTCATACTCATACTTACTTGACCGCCTCGTTGGTCGAGGGGCTAGCGTATACGCCTAACTACACCGAGCCCCCGCGAGGCTCAGGTTCGATTCCCGACGGTGGCAAGCATTTGTGTGATGAACATTAAGATGTCTGCATTTCAGGGGTCTAGGTGTGTATTAAATTATTCTGGTATCTATTTAAGTATTTCTATGTATTATAATCGTTGACTAACACCCAGAACACAAGTATATAATTTGATTATAATTAAATATTTATAATTTGCAAGCATATATAACTTTGGGGTTAGATTCAATTTGTATAACTTGCAAGCATATATGACTTTGGGGTTAGATTCAATTTGTATAACTTGTCCAGGGACATTTATTATTAATTATTTTAACTAACTACCTTAAATTAAAAAAAATCATCTTGATCGAAATTATTTTTTTAATGATTTTTAATATTGAATATTGATATATATTTCCTTTTTTTAATTCTTAAATTTGTTTGGTTTTATTTTAGTATCGGTAATGCTGGTACAAGAGACGATTATTAATATAGAAATTACTACTGTAATCTAAAATAATTCTTTCTAATTACAAACTTACAATGTAAGTTAATTATCTAGGTAGAAAACTTAAAATTCCGTCTAAATAACTAATATCATTACAAATTACTCACTTTTTACATATTCTTTCACGAAGAATGGTTGCATATCGGGCAACGGTTGTGGTGGCTGTGGTTTCAATAATTGTTGACCTGTGGTAGTAGTTCCAGTGTCTAAAACAACAAATTCAATTTTGTTATTTGTATTCATGCAGTAGATCACGACTCAAATTTCAAATTTAACAATCAAATGTAATATTCGCTTTTTATGCAAATTTCCTTTTATTCACATTTGTGCGTGACATTTACATATACTCATACAACATAATAATTTATAACATAACAGCTTATAATAGTATTTAATGGATAAGCTTACAAATGTCGTAAGGCAGCAATAAACAAATTTAATTCCAAGAAAAAATAATAAGATGTTTGTCTTCAAATATCACATTAATATCTGGTTTCGTGGTACAGTTTTACGGCGACATGTTTGGTATCACATTTTTACCTAATCGTTGGAATTTCCAGAGTATTGGCTGGAGGATTTGGCAAACATCCCAGTCACAGGTTGGTCACGTATCATTACGGTCATAGTGTTATGTTTCTATTTCATGTCTATATAAAGTAAACATTAGTGACTGACTGTTGGCCTTTTCTTTCCAGTATGGCAGTAGCGCGGCGAGCACGGCGTAGCAGTGCGCGGGTGCGTGGGCCCGCACGAGCGCCGCCGCCGCCAGCCGCGACACGTGCGCCGCGCTCGCCGCCGCCGACCCGCCCCCGCTGCCACCGCCACCGCTCGAACTGCCGCACGTCTTCCATCGAGCCATCAACACACCTGCAATAACAACAAATAACACATGAATATCTAAACAGATAAACAACACGAATTATCTCACCCCAAAATAAGCAATTTTTATGCTTATGTTAAAGGTTAGTTTGTACTAATGTTTATTAAAAATATATATAATATTAAAATATTTGCAGACCACAATGTAGTAGAATATGTTGGAAAGCTTAAATAAATTTGTAACAACTTCAACACGAATATTCCACAAATACATATATTTTCTTTCTTTCTTTCTATAAATATCGTAAAAAAATTGATAACTGAGGTTAAACGCACTAACATAAATTGATTAACTCTTTAAATGACCATATTTTCAAGCTATTTTAATGCCTTGAAGGTGAAATTTTTATCTACGTTAAGTACTGTTAAAAACAAAATTATTTGTAATAAAACTTACTCAAAAGTCGCATTATAACGAGTTGCAGTTCTCTCCTATTGGTCCGCTCATGCACAGGAGGCACTTGTTCTTCTGTTTGCGAGTCCAGTTCTGAGACCAATAGCTCCAGCCTCATGATAGCAAGCTGTAACTCTCTACGCTCAGGTTGATCTTCGCTATTTGTCGTTTCGTCGACTTTTATATCGAGCTCCGCCACGAGAACTTCTAATAAACGCTCCAGAACTGTGCGGTCACCTTCTACACTTGAATCTAAATCACCAGCCAGCATAAGAACAACCTAAAAAAAAAATTACTTGTAATCCTTAAATATTTAAACTTTTGTACTAATTAAAAAAATATATCTTTTAATAGACAAATTCACAGGTTAAAAAATCTTTATTCGTTTACTTTTAGGTTTTACAAATTTGTTAACATACGATATGATCTATCTATTTAAAAACATTAATTAATAAAACTGATATAAAAACCTAAGATGCACATTCAGCCCTTCAAATCTATACGCTAAAAACGAGCGAACCATTTGAAATTGTGAACTCATTTTTTTTAATTGTAACCTATATGTTATTCTGACGTATTAATAATATTCCTGTAAAGTTTCTTCCAAATCCGTTTGTTAGTTTGAACGTGAAAAAGTTACAAACATCCATCCATTCTCACAAGCTTTCATATTATTATAATATTTAAGATTAGCTACACTTTTGAGTTGACAATATTGTTCGATACTGTGCATAATGGGTTTTCTATACCAATGCTTAATTTACATAATTATCCTAGTTTTGTCCGAAATATAACCATTTTAATTAAATTCTAAAAACTTACTTGCACAAACGGTATAGCCCGAACACCAGGCAGCGTTCTCAGCGTCGGCACAGCATCCAAAGCAGCTGTTAATAGTGACAGCCGTAGGGCGTGTAACTTTCGAGCTTCGTTCTCAACTTCAATTGCACGCGAAGTCGATGGGACCGGTTGTGATGAGCTTGATGGACCAGCTGTTTAACAAAATAATTTAATAATACACATCTTTTATTGTACAATGTCACGAAAGTATTGTGTCTTTGTACATATATTGAGGATATTAGACAAGATAATAGATAAAATTACTGCGACGCTCTGAAGCAAAAAAAATGGATTATGATCTATCTGCTTAGAACTCAGGCTGATCGCTTTAATGCGTGTTAGTATAAAATATATGACTAGTATAACCCCTTTTTGTCACATACCAAAAGCCACAAGTAGTGAGGCAGAGACTAGTACTTATACTTAAGAATATAATCTGTTTACTTTGGAGTTAGGTCAATTCGTGCAAGTTGTATAGACTAATAACAATGTGTATGCAATTTGTTTTGTCATTTGTGGCATTTAACAAAATATATTTCAAACAATAAAAAACGCATAACATACGATTATATTATAATGTAAAATGTAATCGAAACAAAATTAAGATACTTAAATCTAATAATAAGCATGCTTTGTTTAACAGAATGTTTGCATAATATATTACTAGCCTGCGTTTTCGGGCACTTCCGTTATAGTGGTGTTTGGAGCCCCAACCGAAGTAGTGGCGGCCATCTCGCCTAGAAAATATATTTTTACATACACAAATATAATAAGTATAATCAAATAGGTACATATAGATATAATTACTAAATCAAATATTGCATTAAAATAAAAATGTAAGCTGTATGAAAAGAAGCGTCAACATAATAAAATTAAATAACCGTATTAAACAGGGGCTAATTTGCTTGTTTAGGAACATTTTAAACTTTCCTCCCTTGCTATGCTCGTTTTTGAAACAAATACCATACACACACTTTTTATACATGTATATACTTTTTCTTATATACAACTGGATTATTATATCTACTCTATACACACAATATTTTTTCATATTTTTTTGATAACTGTGCAGTCAAATGGATATTAATCTGTTCAGCTTCAAGTAAGTACGTTTAAGTGGCATTTAGATGCAGGTATATAATGATGGGTGTACATAGTGCACTCACCATAGGCGCTGCTGCGGCCGGAGACGCCGCCGATGCTGTCGGCGGAGGCGCCGGAGTCGGAGGCGGCAGACCCGCCCGCCTCCGCCGGGGACGTGCGCAGTGTGCTGCCATCCGTCGCCGCCGTGCTGCCCTCGTCGTCAGACCTACGACACTCTTTACTATTACGCTTTATTACAACTACCTATGGTCAAGCAATTGTTCCTGCCATTCCACCGAAAACAATTTAATGGTGAAATGACAATATACTTTACAATTTTTAAAATAAGTTAACTAGTTACAAATTTCCAAGTTTACAACGACAAAAAAACATTCCCACCGCAAATGCAAAGTAAACAAAAAGGGTTAATTTTAATATTTTATCCCATTACAATAAATGTGTACTGACATAGCTGGCGACGCGGCGTCAGTGTCTGGTGGCGCAGAGGGCGGAGCGCGGGCAGGGGGCGGGGCAGGCGCGGGCGCGCGCCGGCCCTGCTCTTGTAGCGACAGCGCGATCGCAAGCTCCACCATGGTCTCATCATCTGCGTCCGCAGGGATATCCAGCAAGGCTTCTAACCCTGAAAAACAAACAAAATTATTATAGTACTAAAATATCAATTAAAAGGGCCCACAGATTCAACCGTAATATTTCCTTTGGCGCTTTAAACATAGTTAAGCAATTATACCGGAATTTAGACATGTAATTTTTTATATTCTCCTTTTTGTAAAAGTTATTTTATGAATTTAGTCGTAATTTTAGCTTATAAAACTTGTAATTATTACAACTATTAGGACACGTACTTGTTATAAATATGACAAACAGAATTCGTTGAATAGTACTTACGAAAAAATAAGCCACTTTTGCGCACAACGCTAGCACGGATTAGTGCATTAACATTCAACAATGTCAAAATAAAAGAGTTCCGAGACGTTATGACGTTCTCACAGCTTTGACATTACCTCCATCGGGCGCAAGCAACATAGGCTCCAAAGAGTCATCGACGTCCATGAACTGATGCTCTTGTTGTTCGTCCCTGCTGGCGCTGAGCTCGGACTCCGACACCGCCGGTTCTGTCCCGGAATTCGCGGGTTGCGCTGTAGTCGCTGACGATGTTGCACCTGACAACATTAAATGCAGTTATTTCCATATAAAAATAAACAAATTCTTAAACTGGTTCTCACAATTAGAACAGTTAGGCTCGATTCCTACAAAAGATTTACCAAATTTATTAAATTACTAAAGATAAGATGTAATTAAAAAATGTAGAAGTTATGTTTTAAAATTAATTTGTGACCACTTCGCAATCATAACCTACCTTTATACAAAAAAATCGTCTAATAAAAACCTCCTCTTTTGAATCAGCTTAAATTTGTTGTAATTTTTTATTATTATTACATTTACAATTACCTGGTGTGTTTGGGGGCGATGGTATGTAGACACGGCGTCTTTTCACACGCGGCCTCAGAACTCTCATTAACGCTGCTTTAGCACCGAAACTTATGCTTTGGTCCTCCGCTAGCAGCAACGACAGATAAATTTGGTTGCCAAAGTCAACCTAAAACGAAACATCGGTATATTTTAATTGGCTGCCAATAAAATAATAATAATAATAATAAAAGCTCTTTGTTGTACAACAACAACATATTAAAAGTACTACAACTATTACAACAGCAAGCAGATTGTACGACAGAATCGGTATATTTTAATTTTTAAATTTCTCTTTTAAAATAAAAATAGTTCATCCTATAGTCCGGTCAAAAAAAATATATGTGTACCAAAATTCACAACATGAATCTTAGTGAAACCTTATTTTTACATCAATATAATTAAAATTAAAGTGCGAAATGTGTTTAAAGCATGTGTGAAGTTAAGAGCGAAACACGAGGATGACTTAACCAATTTGGCTATTTTCATACAACACTTTCTTTATTAGGAAGCGTTCAAGTATTACGTAACGCAATATTTGAAGATTTTTGACCCCAGTCCCCCTTCTCTCTTTGTAACGCACCGTAACGTCTTTCTCCCCCTCTCTACGTTACGTAACACTCAAGTGACCATTTTTACCCTACAGTCGCAAAAAGTTATAATATTTATCCTTGGTACAATTTCAATGGCCTTTGCGGTTGAACCGACCACCATGAGGGTTGGTGACACGGAACAGAATACCCTATGTCAGGTGACCCTTAAGACCTAGCACACTACGTCCCTAAGGCCGTAGATGCCTACCAGCAGTCCTAGCCCTAGCATAAGGTCTTCCTCAGTGTCTTCCCATCCTTTCTTATATTGACTAAAATTCTTCCTAACTCGACATAGTCATTCTACTGACTTCTGATTAATTAATTAATTTCCTGGATATCCATGATAAAAAGACTGGAATCCATACTCTCTGCCTTTCCCACTAGAGATTTGTCGTGTGGTTGTAACAATCAAATAGAATCTTTTTTATCAATTATATTATTTATCTGCCCACTACGTATTATGTATGTAAATATTGTTTATTTTATTTAAAAAAAAAATAGGTTTATCAGTTTAAAGAAATGTTTATGTTAACACTTTTCGCCTAAAATAAACTTAAATAGTTCCTACCCATAAAAACTTGTTTTATGAGTTGAATGTACAACTTTTTTTTCGTAATTTTAATCGTAACACGGTAGTCAACAGTTTAAACAGAACAATACTTTTACGGTAGCTAATTATATTGTCATCAATATCAGTATATTCACTACTTTGTATGCTATATTAAATTGGATTTTATTTTATATTAATAATGTTTTTTATGCAACGTATTATATCCGTATACTTTTATGCCCTAAATAAGACGTAATGGTACATTATATTAGATAGCTCCAACGGTTTTTATTTAAACATTTAAATTAAGTAGATATTTCGCTGTATTATTTGTATCTATTTTATTTAACAACGATTTTTTCCACAGTACGCGAAGGTTTCAAATATTACTCGAAGGACCATATGAACCGACCACCATGAGGGTTGGTGACACGGAACAGAATACCCTATGTCAGGTGACCCTAAAGACCTAGCACCCTACGTCCCTAAGGCCCTAGTCGCCTACCAACCCTAGCCCTAACATAAGGTTGGATGTCTGCACCAACACCTGTAGGTCTACAGTAACAGACGGAACCCTACGGGTAGGATAGGTGGTAAGGAGGTGGTGATATTCTCAAAGCTGATCAAGCAGGCTCACTTGACCAATTAAGGACTTGAAGTGTCTTCGCCACTTTGAGGGGATGGTAAATGAGACAAGAACCTAGGCTCTAATCTGATTTATTGAGAGAACCCTTAAGTATTGTATATACACACATTTATACAAAAATCTTTGTATTCCATCCGTGTAAATGGTGAATGCAGCATCTTTTAGTGGTGAGATATCAGGATATGCTCATATGTGGACTCCGCTGTCCTCCTTTCAGTGGTGTTTCAGCAGATACTTGTATGTTTAATGTGGCTTTTGGTCACGTTGAACAGCGGTAATAATATTTAATTAAATTTAGATTTATTTATATTTACTAAATAAATAAACTATTTTTTTATTAAAAAAAAACAATGTTACGTAACGTGATGTAAGAAAGACCCCCCTCCTGCCCTTGTAACGCATCGTAACGTTTTACGAGACCCCCTCCCCCCAAATTGTGTTACGTAATACTTGAACGCTCTCTAAGCCACAAGAAAACGTTCTGACGTGGTGAAAACTGCTAAAATTGAAAGTAAGATAGAATGAACCGAGAACAAAATAGGAAAAACAAAGAAGATACATTAATTATCTCTATAAAATGCGAGATTAGTTTAAAACAGAACTGAAATTTGTTGTGAAATGTAGTCAGTGCAAAGATCGTTGGGTCGGCTAGTTTATAATAAAAAGATGTGGTAGTATGTTGTGCGTATTCGCTCACCGCGTCCGAGTCGGCGTGCAGCTGGAAGGCGTGCACGGTGTCGGCGAGCGCGTGCAGCGTGTGGTCGGCGTGCCGCAGCCCGTACGACAGGATGGCAGGCGGCCCGCCCGACGCGCTCTTGCAGCCCGCCAGCCGCCACAGCACGCTCGTCAGCAGCGCACACAAGTGCGGCTCGTCCGTGCCGCTGCCTGCCTCTCGCCACAACTCTGACCAGTTACCTACAAATATAGGACGTAAAAGTAATGAAAGTATGACGCACATAAATCTCTATGGTAGCTATAGGCCACGGTTGTCTCTTCATATGAGAAGAGTCATGTGTATGTTCGCTATATTATAATGCAAAATAATGAATACAAAAAAAAATGTTGCACTCCGGGAGTGCCGGCAGAAGTGAAAACTTGAATATTAACGTTGTACATTTTTGATATTTTGGAATTGTTAGGGAATAATTTTGCACGAATTGCTTTATCAGTATGAAAGTACTATCATTTATGTGGTAGAATATAATATTCATTTATTACGCTATCGTGCACAAACATAACAACAAGAACATTCGCGCAAGCGCCCTGGGCCGTCTAAACGAAACAGCAGGCGCAGACATACATTTTCGCCGCGCCGGCTGTTTACTCTCCATCCGTCTTATAAATTTTCGATCATGTTACGTGTCCTGACGCGAGTTTAAAAGTTTCCCTTTGTGTCAGTAGTACCACTGATGTGTACCATTAATTCTATTCTATACTTAAAACCAGTGTTGTCTCTTTTCACTTCAATCCGCTCCCCATCCCAACCTTCCCCCTACCCTCGGTCTTGCCCCCATTCCTAGCCCCTCCCCAATATATTCCCCATCAAAAAAAGAATTAGCAAAATCGGACTACTCAACCCCAATGGTAGATTTTTTATAGGACTATTTTCAAAGTATACTTTCTCAAATTAAAAAAAGGAAATTGGACTACTCTGTTAGAAGTTATGGGTCATCAAACGTGAAAATTTGTAAATCATCGCCCTTAGAGTTGAATTTTTGCTTTGAAAATAGAACGGAAATAACTTTAAGGTATATTCTTTTCGATAAAAAAAAAAAATATCGAAATCGGACCACACAGTAAAAAGTTATGCGTGGTCATACATTAAAAAAATAAACGCTTTGACTTGAGAACCTCCTTCTTTCGTCGGTTAAAAATAAGATGCATTTCAAAAGTGAAATTACGTGGAATATATTTACTTTTCTTTAATGGTACTTGTGATACAAAATTGTATCATTATTTCCTTAGCTAAAGGTTAACAATTACGGGGGAATATCTTCATTAGTCTTTAATGGTACTAAATATACAAAGTTGTGTCACTTGTACCGTCAATGGTACGAATCAGTGGTACTACTGACATTAAGGGAGAAGTTCTTACCCATTTCAAAAAAGTGCGCAGCGGCGCTAAAGAAATTTTCACTTCAAAAAACGTTCAACTCTAGCAAAAAATTTTCGCGTCGTCATAATTCGGTGGTCGACCAAGTGACTGTTGAGCTTTTTGCATGCGTATACTGCCAAATTATTGTGCTTAATCAGCATGTTTGCGGACATAAATTATGTAACATTTTAAGAGTTTACAAAATACTCGTAGTGAAGGCATGGTAACACCAATAGAAAAAGGAGTGAAACTGTTATATTTTCAAAGTGTATGTATTTTTACCGCTTGCAGGTTTAGGCGGTGTAGGTGCGCTGTACTTGACGAGGTGCTGAGGACGAGCGACGGCCACACCCCGCGCCAGCAACACAAGTCGGAAGTATGCCTCGGGGTCGATGTTCCTCGGATCGGATGTGTCGCGGAGTTCACGGAGCGATGTGCTCACGTATTTCAATATTGCTTGATCCTACGGTAATATAATACTATTAAATTTAGCTCCTAATATTTCGTTTTATTAAAATACCAAAGTGAACGACAAAAGTTTTGTATGTCTTCCCAATACATGTAGTTAAAATTTTCAATAGAGTTGCAAAGACGGCGAATCTACTACAATCAAAGGATTGGCCAATATACTGTTACACACAATTTAGCAACACATATCAATAATAATAATCCATAAATTCTAATACAAACTTAGGATTTTGATGTAGCCTTGTGTTAGCGTTTTAAGTCATCTGACAAACTTTAATAGAGTTTGTGTGTGTGTGTTTCTAGTTAACTTAGTTATTTTGAAAATAAAAAACGAAAGATTTATACCTTGTAGTGATGATATTGGTTCTGATAAAGTGCCCGCAGTAGACACTGGGCCCGCGCATGTAGGTGCGGCGAGGCGGGAGCGCACAGCAGACGGCGCGCCGCGTCCGCAGCCGTGTCCGCGCTCGCTCCGGCGCTCGCACCCGCAGGCGCTAGAGCCGCCGCGCCGCCCAAGGCGCCGCTCGCCAGCTCCAGCGCCTCCAGAGCCGCGCACGCCACGCGCTCCAGAGAGCTGGGCCGCCAAGTTCCGCTGCCGCTCTCTGCCTCCTGTGTATAAATGTTGGCATTGACATTGTATTTGACCGCCTAGATACTATAACTATAAAGACCATAACTTATTTGTTTCCTTTAAACAAGATTACCTTTAACATCCATATATTTGCGCACAACCTTAATTTTGAATAGTGCAAAAATATCTTTCACCGTTCCACGTAAGCACAAGTTCTGTCCATTGTAATTGGGTATTATTTACGCGCCATTTCGGAGAAAACTTAGTTACAGCATTTTGTCCAACGGCCTAACTAGTTTACCTAGTTATTTATGAGCATGACAAGTTCTTGTTGCTCTTTTATTTTAAATAACAAAACTAAATGCTGTATTTCACTTGTGCTCATAATCGGTACACAATTTTGCACAAATTATAATGTGACATTTAAACATAATAAACTTACGGTAACGCACTAATTTATTACAACCTTACACCAATTATGATGCGATACCAGATGTTACCCTTTTTACTATCAATCCATATTTAATATAGGTTGTTTCAATTCTCAAAGTTTTACAGAATTCTTCAATCTTTGTTATTGTTATAAAAAAAACCTGGGTGATATAAACATTAGTTCTTCAAAAAGCACCTAGCCTATTGTTAGAAACTACACAAAAATTTATGTTGTTGACGAATGGACAGGACGTCCTAAAAACTTAAAAAAGATATACAAAAGAATACGTACAACAATAATAATACATGACAATTGATAAATAAAAAGTACCTGGGCAATTTTACTAGTCGATGGACTTGAGGATGGATCTTCACTATCTTCCGGCCAACCAAATTGTTCTTTGTTCTTACCATAAACCTAAAAATAATTAGTAGAATATGACACCATGTAAAAGAAACATAACAAAAAAAACTATATCGTCTCTATCTATGCCATTGCACCTACTAAATGAATAGACCTTTTATAACGCTGCATTTCACACAAGAGTTTAAGCGAAAATAAATTTTCAGTTGTGTACGAAAAATGTGTTCTTGATTATAAACTGTAGCAAGTCTGTCACGAAAAAACTTTACTTTTAAATGTGTGGCAACTAGCATCCAAAAAAACAAATGTATGCAGGTACCACTGGCTACTCTGATGATAGGCTTCAATGAATAACGTCAGAGTAGAGTGGAAACAAACCCTAGTCTATAACTAAAGTAATCAAGATTTCATTAATCTTAAATATATATTTCAATTTTCCGTGTTGTTCCAGGTCCGCTAAGTAGAATAGACCATCTGCCTCTCTGCAAGGCAACGGAGGGTAGCGCAGCTGGTAGACTTGCACAATAGGCCTTATATTCCGCTTCAGGACAGCGTCGCACCTATTACATCTATGGTATTTTTAAGCCACCGTTGTTTCTACACGTGACTACCTAATACTAAATTTTAAGGTTGGTTTCGGGGACCTGGAATATCTACTATTACCATCGAGTATAGACCCGCATGTGAACACTGTAGATTACATAGCAAATTATTAGAAAAAGAAAGGTTTTGAAGGAATTCGAAAAAAATGTTATCTCTATATTAAAGATGCTTGTTTTATTATCGAATGTACGTTGTAAAATAAGGGGGGGGGGGTACTTAAAATTAAAAAGCATACACACTCACTTTTATAGAATCAACCATGGTCACACCATCAGGGTCTTGTGAACAACCAAAATTGATTGTCAATTTTTTATCCGATTGTAGTGATTCTTCTCTCGTCAGAGGTATGTCGAACCAGCGATTTCGAACAACAACCGTATGAATTGGTCTTCCATACACCTAAGAACAGTAAAAATAAAGTTTATGATATTTTAGAATGTATTAATTAAAATATACTAATTTTAATTTTATTTTCATGTATTTAGAGACCTTCAATAGAAATGAAATCAATTTTAATTAAAATACGTAGTTATACGGTCATTATAGAGGTTATTTGAGAGCGATTATTTCCAGCAGGAGATCCATTTGCATCTAGCTTTTTAAGGCCTCAAAATATTACAATTCCATACCGAATTGATCAATATCGAGATTAGTCGGACAATGATCATTATTGATGCATTTATTAATCACTAGGATTACCTCAACAAATGTTGGTGTTCTTGCAACGTCCTGACTACCAAGCAATACTCGTATGCCACAGATCACCATGTTGGGATCCGAATTTATTACATCTATAGAGAAACCGGTCATTTTCGTTGAAACCACGTACAGCCCTGTGAATAAGATTTTATTAAAAATGATTACGTTAAAAATCATAGCCATTAGCCGCTTATGCTAATTGTAGCGTTGGTATTTAGTCTTATCTAATAGTCATAGACCTACTATGTGTTGAGTTATCTATTGTTGTCTTTTTTTTAAATTAAAATTCCTTTACTGTTACTATAGTCTGATCTAAAGGGAAGCAGAAATTAATTAAGGCTAGGATGTAAACGGAGTAAGCTGTCACTTTATTGCTCAAAGACCACTGTATAAGTAAGCTTTTTCTTGATCTATGAATTTTTTATCATTTAAAATAATGTACCTGGCAATGTATAAAAAAGAATTTTAAAAGTTCGTCCCTAGTCTGATAGAACAATGAACTATGAATTTCGATCAGTCAAGCAGACAAAATGCCTAGCCACGATTTTTACAACCACCTTACCTATTTCTGCAATTATAGCGTCAGCCTCTTCTATATTTGTATTTTAAATTTGAAAATAGGGTAGCTGGTGAAGTAACTGATGCAAGCCGCGTAATATACCAGCCTCAGGGTGGAAACACACTTATTGTCATAAATCCTGGGGGGTGATTATGTATCTCAGTTGCCAACTCAAACTGCGAAAGTGAACATCAAATGACGTCATTTGTGTTTGCTATCTCTATTGTATTTCTGTTGGTCACTGGAGATAGCAAATATAAAACACGTCATTTGACAGCGATTGGATGTACACTCATCCATTTTGAGTTGGTAACTGAGTTACATAATCACCCCCCTGGTCTGTTAATTCCACACATTATTTAAAAAAAACATATTACATTTACCTGTAGTATTAAGTCGATGTTTAATTTGAGCTGTATTGTAAACTTGTAAGAGATCGTTGCCACCAAATTCAATGTCACTCATTGCCACACAGTGCTCGAAGAAATCGATAGGGAACGGTGGTGTTCCATTGGATGTAGATTTTGCGGCCTGTTAAACATAACTCTATTAAAAACAATACCTTTCCTATGAGGATATGTCAAAAATGAAAGTAATGTATTTACTAATATTAAAAAAAAGTTTGAAACTGAAAATGATAAATTACTTGATAATTTGAACACAGTTTTGTGTAAATTTTAATTCTTACAATCACTATGGAATGATACATAACAGCTTCGACTTTCGAGTTTCACACTATTGAAATAATAATGGTGCTCCTATTTGTAGTAATTAAATTGTATTGATCAAAGAAACGAATATTATTAATCAAGTGTGTAGTAGTAGTTTAGTGTTACCGGTTTGTTGTTCCTAGCGGCGGCAGCGGGCGCGTGATGGTGCGAGGCGCCCCGGCGACGGCGCGGCGCGTGCACGGGCTGCACGGCCGAGGACAGCCAATAGGAGGTGAGCGCCGCGCCCGCCGCGTACATGCGCAGGCTGCCGTCCTCACACAGCAGGATGAGGGTGCTCTTCTGCTCGCCCCCGCCCGCACTGCCGCCCCCGCACCAGTGCCGCACAGCAACCATGTCTGTAATCTTCGCTTTGGCCGGTACCACCTGTACACGCACACATTATTTAACGCTTTACAACATCAGAAATTAGAAAAAATAATACATAATAACATGTAAGTTTTGCGACCACTTTCTCAAATAATTAGTATCCATCAATAAGTGACATTATGGTGTCGGTAGGACTACATTTATTTCTTTCTATTAAATTGATATCTGTTTATTGGTCTGCCAATGCCAAAAATATTCCAATTACGCGTCTTATTGATTAAATTGTATGTCATTTAATTACCGAAGGCATTTGGGCAATACATTCTAATGAATAATAATATAATTATTGGGCATACAGTTCTGAGTTTCATTTTCATTCAAGATAATGCTTTTACTTTTTAAAAATATAAATTAAAGTAAACAAATAAGCACTATAAGAAGGGTTCTTGTAAATAAATAAGCACTATAAGAATCCTTTATATTGAGCGATGGCTTGATTTCAAAGACAATTTTGGATTTTAGGATTTGTATAAAGATTACTTTTTACACTTCTGTTAATATTATCTATATATTAATACGTGAAGCAAAAACTTTGGAGCCCTTTTGACGGAAATTGCGGCGACGGAGGAGTATGAAATTTAGCGCACTTATAGTTTATGTGTAGGAGAAGTGCAGAACGCTAATATTTTTTAAATAATAATGCTTATAAAGTACATTAAATCAATATAAAAACATTACCCACACTACCACTTATTTGACACACAAACAAATATATTGATGATAACGATAAAAGATCACAGATGGCGCACTAAAATGTTTGGAAAGAAAGTAGTTGGTCTTGAGAAAGGAAGATGGCGTTCTTATCAACAACAAATTAAAATTTATTATGGTCGAATTTCGACCAACGGGCGACCACTATTTATACTAAAAGAGTATTGTCACCTTTATCTCCTGCACGTAGATGGTGTTAGGCGTGAGCATAAGCACGACGGGGTTATTGGAAGCCTGCATGACGGCGGTGACGAGGCCGGGGTGTCCAGCCACCTCGGCCCACTGGCACAGCGACTGCGCGCCGGCTTGCTTGCCGCGTCCGCCCTCCTTGGCCGGCGCGCCCGTCGCCGCCGCCGACGACAGAGTTATCATTGCAGTACCTGCAACAATTCAAACCGTACTGTCGAATCCGGAAGTCGATACATAATCACTTAATAATATAAATAAAGTCGCTTTCCCCTCTAGTCTGTCCCTATGCATACTTTAAAAGTACGCAACGAATTTTGATTCGGTTTTTTAATGACTCAAAGGGAAGGTTTCTAAGTGTAATAACATAGAAGTTTAACCACCCACGTGAAGCTGGAATGGGCTGTTAGTTTTCCATATAAAATTTAAGCATTTTTATCTATAAACTTAGCTACACTGACCACATAATATGGAGAGCTTGAAAATAAACAAAAAATACGCTAGAAAGTGTCGTTAATGGAAACCAAAATGAAGACCTTACAGTAAATAACATTTTTTTTTTTTATAAATCACCAGGATTTTGTTTTTCCCATTCTATTTATAATTACGATGAAAATTCAATGGTTCAATGGTATCCGAATATTTTATTTGGGAATCACGGTCACATTTTATAATCCTTTTTTAAACTGAATCTTTAAAAACATTTGGACTATACGTTTTAATTAAACGTATACTACATCTATACTAATATTATAGAGGAAATGTTTGATTTTTTGTTTGTTTGTTTGTTTGTTTGAAAAAGAAAATTGGGTTTTTCTAATTTTCTAATAAAAAAAAATGTTGCTCGGGATTAGGAATGTGCCTGGTTGGCGATAGACTTGCCACCTATCACGTTGTGGGACTAAGTGTCTTCGGCTTGTCGTGGGTGCTCTGGTTGTGCCTCTGGCTACCTTTTCAGGGACATGGGCGTGAAGATACTTTACTTTTTTTTTGTTTGTTTGAAATGAATAGGCTCCGAAACTACTGGACCGATTTTAAAAATTCTTCATCCTTAGAATGCTACATTATCCTTTAGTGACATAAGCTTTGTTTCATCAAAATCGGTGCAGTAAAAGCCAAGTTACGCAGGCAAAGCTGCGTGAAACTGCTAGTCATTATATAACTTGCTCGAAAAGTAAATATTGAATATTTAAATAATACCTTTGACACTTTCTTCGACAGTATTTAGTGGCGCCAGGAAGCTCTTGCCTTGGGCGTACGAGAAGAACAGCATTTTCAAAATGTGAGAATAATATATTGATACTCCACCTCCTCCAACGAGTCCCGCTACATCCTGTTAAAATAATAAAAACCTTTATATCTTATGGTTACACCAGCCTTCGAAAGTAATACATATAATGGTCGAGTTATACAGGGTTACTGGTAACTAACGCATAACCTGTCTAGGGCGGCTTTAGTACATCAAATGCATCATCAATTTGTTCTGCGACTTTTAGAAAATCGCGATAAAAGAATTGGTTCTCCATACACAATGTTCATCATCTGCTGACAAAATGTAACGCGTCCTAGAAATGTTATATGTTAGTAATCAGTAACCCTGTATAATTTAGATGTTAGAGAATAAATTAATGGTCAAAACAAAACAAAAGTCTCACAATTTTATCAGCCAACAATTAACTAAATAACTGCAACCAAAGAATTTCTAAATTTTGATTATATAAAAAAACACAAATGTAACCAGCATATAGACCTGTATTTCTGGATGCAATACTTCTAGGGTATTTGTAACGTAGAAAGTTCCTAAAGTAGCGCGGGACTCCTCGCTCATTGGCTGCCAATAGATGTGACCAGCGGAGCTCATGCAGAGCATGTGCATAATGCCCTCTTGATTCACGAACGTTACGTCCCGTACCTGCAATATATATGAATGCAGTTAATAAAACACACGTTAGTTTTCAGAGCTAATTTAATACTGCCCTCAAATGAAACACATACATAAGGCCTCGCATCTGCTATGTACACATAGGCAAATTATAATGCTGTATACAGTCAAGTGCAATGAAAAGTATACACGGGCAGATTTTCATATAAATTTTCACTCTTAAAATTTCAAAAACGAATAACCACTTCACAATTTTGACTATATAACCATCCGAGTTTCTCTTAATAATGTATACATTTATGGCAAAAATATGTACACAGTTTGTTTTCAGATATTTATATTCACAATCATATGCAAAAATATGTACATATCTATTATGAGTTACAATAATATGTAAACGACACTATTTTACAAAAAATGTAATCAATACTATTTCATTATAATGTATGCAATGATGCCTATGATTTTTTTCTTAAATATGTATACACTTATAAAACTGTAGCAATTTAAAATTTTCAATATTTTGAGGAAAGCGTATTGTTTTTAAAAACATGTACACAATGTGATTTTCGCTTTAATGTAAACATTCGTTTTTATCTTGTAGATACATTGTTGAAAAGGTAGCTAGGATGCAGAGCAGCGGCGAGCGCGAGCGGTGGCATGGACTGTTTTTTATTCAGTGATACTTTTTCGTACAAGGCGAGCATAGGCTTACCGTTACTAACACCGTGACATCTGACTAGGCGGTAGAGTTTCGAAGCGACTCACCCTGATTGGTACCACCACCTTACCTATTCCTGCCGCCATAACGTTGGAGGGTAAGGTAGCCAGTAAACTTACTTTTGCTCGAGGCCTAACATCCCGGCCTTAGGTTGGCAACGCACCATTGTGGTAATAAAAATTTGGTGTCTCTAAGCGGCGTGAATTTCTTACCATCAGGAAATCCGTCTGCTTGTTTGCCTTCGAATATCATAAAAAAATGTTATTTTAAAAGTTTAAAAAAAACGGGCATAGCAATAAAAAAAGGCAGTCATTAACTTTCGGCTGCAATTTCGCCAGGATTGTTAATAAACAGGCAAGGTGAAGCCATATATTGCATCAATACATTTATTAAAAAAAGTTGCTATCCACTGTCTGCCCATATGTATGTTTAGATCTTTAAAACTAAGACAAGGATTTGATGCGGTATTTTTAATAGATAGAGTTTCAAGACGAAGGATTATGTATACGATAGCATTACAAATTTGTCCACCCATGCGAAGCTGGGACGGGCTGCCAGTAATATTAATCAACAAAATTATTGGGCAGTTTTAGGAAAAGTTTTTTTTTTATAAACCAGTTAATTATTAATAAAAAAATATAGTAGATATACAATTCTAAAAATTACCTTTCCACTAGGTACGAGGAAGTGATGCATGGGATTGTTGAGATCCTTGCTGAGGTCAAAGATTTTAACGAAGTCCGACGTCACAAGTGCCAGTTGTGTCTGTGAGCCCGGCAGCCAAATTGCTTTTACGACGTAATTGTTCGCATCCAATCCTGTGTTTAGTACCAAATGGTCGGCAACAGCACCTACAATTTTCCAAATCGTTAAACATTTATGATTCTCTTTAATATTATTTTAATACATCCATATTATGATGCCCAAAATATGGTAAAAAAAATCTTATCGCCATTTTTTATTCTAATTTAAATAAATTATAACAATAAACTAGCATTATTATGTGCCTTTACCCGAGTATCAAAATATTTAAATTTCAATGTGGCAACCCTGAATAAAAATTTTAAATTAATATTACACTCTCATTTAGTAACGACTAAAATCGGCTAAGCTGTTTTATTTTGGTTATATCAACTAGGACAAATGTATCGAAAATAATTTAATTATGTTTAATATATTTATAAAATTTTCTCTGAAATTGATAACAGTTTTTTTTACGGAACACAAACTACTTACGGCCAATATTAATAACCTATCTAAGTTTAGATAATGTGCAATAGCAGGTCCAGTTAACCACTCTTATTTTTCAATAATTAACAAAAATATCTTAGCTTTGTTGCTCTAGAAGGCCTATCCTTATCTACATATTTATATTAGACTACATATTTATATTTAAGATTATTACAATGCTAGTAAATATATACTTACCACCGCTATTGAACGTAAGCACATGACATTCTTTCAGTCCACACACGGCTAAAAGGTCTTCGTTCCAGGGGTTTCCGCTTAGACTGATCACAGTAAACGGAATGGGGGCTGATGATAGTCTTGTCAAAGTTAGTTTATGTTTTGATGAATCAGCTTGCTTCAGTAATGCTGACAATTGGAGAACAGTTATTTTTCCTGTGGATAAAAATTAATCTTTAATTTAGTTTTGTATAAATTAATGGGGATAAAATTGTCTAATTTAAGCAAAAGTTGCGTCATGTGATTTTGACTACAAATATCTTTCAATAATTGTATTAATTTGTTTGAATTAAAAGCGTGATCCAAATTAATTTGGATTAATTTAATCTGTGGCTTTTTCAAAAACACAGGTCTCCATGCGCCTTTTGTTAAGTGTTTTATTTGTTATAGTGAGCATCCCTTGGTACAATTTCTTAAATCGTTGTTCTAAATTACTTTATTTAATTAAATGTGAGAGCGGACGAAATAATTTTGTCAATTCTTTTTTTTGTATGTTTTGTTAGTTATCATCAGAAGGTTCGAATATGAAAAAAATCAACATTCATTGTTAGGACAGAAAAATTTATGTCCGCTCAGCTCAACAATCACTATTAGTCATCAAGGCCATATAAAAAAAAACAGTTTTTAAAAAACTTTGTAAGTATTTCAATTTTATAAAACTAAATCCAATGGTTATGTTTAAATTTTTTCATTGACTTTTACTGCGTTTCCTGGTTAGTATAATATAATGACAATTCCTGGTTAATACAATGAGTTTTACCTTTCTCGTGGGAGACGGCGAGATGCTGCCGGCGGCCGTGCGGCGAGGCGAGGCAGCACATTGCGACGCGGCGTAACTTGTGTGCGGACATCAGCTGGCGGATGGTCTGTCCGTTCTCCCCCGTGTACGACATGCGCACGTTCTCGAACGCACCCTCTTGTGAACCTGAATAAAACAAAATCGACGTAACATAGATAACAGATGTAAAGAAAAAGGTATTTGGTACAAAAGTATACAAGGGGAACTTCCTTCCTCCTCTTGGTTTAATGATGGTGTCCATAGAAATTATGTTAAGTTAGCAAAGTTTGCATACCTAATGAAAAAAAAAGATTCACCTAATTGTGAACTTTGTAATAAGATAGAAGATGTGCAACATTTGATGTTGGAATGTGGTCGGAACAAGAATGAAAGAACATTACTGGTGCAAGAATTTCAGTTAAACGAAAACAGTGTAGGTTTAGTGCAGGAAATTTTGTTAAGTCCAAACACAGAATTGGCAAAAAAATTTTGTCAACTGGCTAACGACATTGGTTAGCTAGTTGACAAAATTTAGGTATAGTATAATTGTTAAGGACGCACGCCGACCTGTAAAAATGCGAAAGATAAAAATATGAAAAAAGCAAGGAGTGTCGTTCCGGGCTAGTCTCGCACGAGTCACCCCTATAAGGTACNAAAATGAAAGAACATTACTGGTGCAAGAATTTCAGTTAAACGAAAACAGTGTAGGTTTAGTGCAGGAAATTTTGTCAAGTCCAAACACAGAATTGGCAAAAAAATTTTGCCAACTAGCTAACGACATTGGTTAGTTAGTTGACAAAATTTAGGTATAGTATAATTATTATTAAGTATTTAAATTTTATATTTTTACATTTTTTTTTTGTAATATGAGGGACAAAAGTGTGATCGGGTACGATGGGGTTGACATGTGTTTAAACAAAACCCCTCTAAAACATAAGACTAAAAAAAAGACGTAACATAGATGTCACTTTATTAAATCCGGATTTGGAATTTATCGAGATAAAACAAATTATTTCTCGATATACTGATATAGACTATATTATAACCTGATCAATCAGATTTAGATGTGATTCCTAGATATATAACAAAAAATCAATATTTTTTTGTATATAACCTTAAAGAAATGATAATAAAACCCGAAAGAAAGAATGATAAATAAATTTAAACAACGAGTTGCTAAATTTGTAACTTGAGTATCTTTTTTTATAATATAGGAAGTAAGCCTATGTAAGCCTATATAAAAGGAGCCCAGACCAACACAAGGAATACAGTAATGCAGGGAATATAGTAATGTTATGCGCAATTGTCAATCTTAATGAAAAAATAATAAAAACTGACTGAAGACATGTTTTGCTAACGAGTGTTCAGAATTGGATTATCAACAAAAAACATACTGCCGGCGTAACAGTCATCGACGTCATCGATGCTATTGATTAGACGTCAATTTTAGTGTTTAGCTAAATAGACGCTCAATTATTTTTTTTTGTGGTAAAGCGATATGAGTCTAACGGTTAGCAGTTGTGAGTTACCTAGAGTTGGCAACATGAGTGCATCGGAGTGGTGGAACCGTTTCTCCCCGAGATGCAGAGTGGCGAGCGCGCGCTGTGCGCGGGTGTGCGCGCCCACGGCAGCGCCGCGCTCTGCCGCCGATCGCGCCGCCCCCGCCAGCGCGCCCAGCAGCCGCCGCACGCGCTCCATGCACGTCTCCCAGCCGGGCCAAGATGACAGGAACTGACGACAACCTTCACACACGAACAATCTATTAGTATGTGTCCGAAAAAAAGGTGTAAAGGAAAATAACAACACGTATGTCAGATAGTTGTACAAGACATTTAGAAAATATTTTAATTGAAAGTACATTATAATAATGTAGAATTATAGCCTGTTTTTTTTAATCTCAGAGACTAAATTGACATTAGCTATGTTGTAAGTTTTTTGCGATTCATAAACAGTGTCGTACCATTACCGAAAAATGTTAACAAAATCTATTACAGATTCTTATAAGTTCCTCTGGAAAATCGGAATATGTGTATTTAGAACAAAATAATACAAAATTAATATGCTTTATAATCGTAAGTTAATAAATGTCATTGTTTGTGTTTTCACAAAACCAAATTTATAAACAATAACCATTTGTATTTTTTAATATTAACTTAATTTTTAATGACATAATGACTCAATACAACCCGTATGAATTAATTGTGCTCCTCGAGCTGCTGAGCTTTCATTCATTCATTTATCATATTATTGTTGATAAAATATCGGTTTGATAACGATAACGAAGATACGACCGCTACTGAGAGTTTGCGGCGAAAGCGGGAGGTCCCGTGAGGCAGCGGGAGAAAGGTCGCATTCCGACGGAGTGCACAGTTAATTTGTACGAGTTGTACTTGAACACTCAATATTATCTGATTTGTTACCTATATCTATCACTAGGTGACCAGTCGAATTTCGTATCGCTTGCTATTATTAAAAGAAGTTTGTATGAAAAAAAAGTCAAAGTATTTACTTTCTCACTTTCTCTGTAACTTTCTCGGTTTTTCTCATTCTAAGAACCTTCCCCTACAATAACCAACACAACAAAAAAAAAAGAGAATTGGCAAAATTGGACCATTTGTTTAGATGTGAGCCGATAGGGATTATATATATTAACCTACTGATTATGTCGTAGATTTTATGACCCAGTTGACAAATTTTGTCTTCGGTTTTCAACCAAAAAAACCAAAAAACCACATCTACCAAATCAACCAAGAAAAAAACCAAATATAGTCCTTCCATCGCTGTGGAGTTACTTGAAGAAGCCCTTCTTCAAAAAAGCTTTGTATTCATTAAATTTAAGTCTTATTTTTGTGTAAAAAAAATAACAAACTATATTTTTTATGACAAAAGACAATGTGCAAACAAGAGGCTTCCTTTATGGTAAGAGATATCAGTAGCGTATAGACACCATTATATATTGTAAATGCGTCGCTGCGTGGCGGATGTGTTAGGCCAATTGTGCAAGTCCACCGGCTGCTTTACTCTCCGGACTAGAACATGATAATATTGTCACTATGGCAGCAGGAATAGCTAAAACTATGGATCGCTATCCGGGCAAGT
Source organism: Calephelis virginiensis (assembly GCA_002245475.1). NCBI lineage: Eukaryota > Metazoa > Arthropoda > Insecta > Lepidoptera > Riodinidae > Calephelis > Calephelis virginiensis. The sequence continues at coordinate 149,987 of NJDC01001276.1, forward strand.
TGCTGCACAGCACTCTACCACCAGTGGTCTTGTTGGTGATGACCCGTTTCACTTTTGCTCGCCCCTTATGAGCTGCCAGGCGTGACAGCAGATGACTTATTCTACACAGAGGACCCAGACCAACATCTCGAAAAATATATATACTAACTAAATTGCAATTGTACATGTATTTCTATGTATTAGTATTCCTGCTTAGCACCATTAATACAAGGATATAACTTGCTTGTCCAGACCCTAGGGCAACTTTTTTTTAGTTTAAAACATGACGCAATATAGTAAAACAACAATGCAACAGAACCAAAATCACTAAACTTAGTATAATTATTGATAACTTGCACACAACAGGCAGAACACTCAATAGAATGAAGGATGAAATGTTAACATACTTTATAACTTTGTGAATTGCAAGAATCGAATTCAATATCAATATAACCTCGTCTAATTACACCAAAAGTTGAGTATTTTCCCCGATTCCCATTTGATTTCATCAGCAGACCTACACCACCTCGGAAGTAAAAAAAATAATCTTTGACATAACATTCCCTTTTTCGATATCGATTAAAAGTAGCTAACAAATTTAGGGTTGCAATATAAAAAAGTTAAGGTTATTCATTCTTCTAAAATCGACACTAGGTAATTTACGTTTTGAAAAAAATCGGTATTACAGGACAGCACTACAAGAAAAACGCAGGTATCATTATTTGAAAAATTGACATTAGCATCTGTCAAATTAGTCTCTGAGATTAGAAAACAGGCTATAACTGTTTTTTAAAGTTTGTTTGATAAAAACGTCAGCACTTGGAATTGGTTTTAAGATGTGGGATAAAGGGCCGGGAGATCTTAAAGAATGTAAATGAAAAAATATGTGATGGTTGTTATTTCAAATTACATCACAACATTTAATACAGTTATTGTCATCGATCTAAAAATTTTAAAAACTTGAAAAGCCATGTATCTAAACTAAAACTACTTAGGTAAATATTTATCAAATTGTAGCAATGCTTAAAATTAGCCAACATAACAACGAAAGAGATTTCTTTTGTTTTATATGAAACTGGCTTCCTCACGAACGAAGGCGCGGCTTCGTTCGTGAGGAATAATTATAGTACGTTCGCGTTAAGAAAATAGTGAGTCATCTGTGCAACTACGGGATAAGGGTGTATTCACATTGGAGTAAAAGTACAAACACTTTTTTTAAACATTTAATTATTTTTAATGGAAAAAATTGTCTTAAAATTACTTAAACCACTAATCAGTATGGCTAGATTCTTCAGTTACATTTATTATGAAAGAATTTTGTTCTACGTGTTCCATGACGTCATCCAAATGCCACATGGTATTTTCTACTCGTATCACGTGGTCGCAGCATTTCTTCCAACGATAAGAGTCTATTAATGCTATTGCGTCATATAATATTTTTTTACGT
>NJDC01001276.1:160147-176546 GCA_002245475.1 Calephelis virginiensis
ACAAATCAAAATTTGGATCAAATTTACGTTCCACACGGATGCAAACCATGTTTACAAACAATGTTTTAATCCGTGTTGAGCCCCTTTTATAAAACCTATCTCATCAATGACATGATGAGAATACTTTTACTAGTGATGCCACTATCATCGCTACTAAAAATGTTGTTTATTTAAATGTTTGTTCACAAAAAATAAAAGAGCATGAATTTTCATTGATTGTAACACAATCACGCACATTACCTATTAACATTTAAAACACAAAAAAATATAATAAATCGAGTCAACATAATGTATTATTACGACAATAATAACAATAATTATAAAATAAAATAAATAATATTAATAATAAAATAAAAAGTGAAATTCTCACGATACGTGCGAAAAAAAATCTCATTACATTTGCCTCTACATTGACCGATTACTGTAACAACAATCATATACTCACGGAGTATCGAAGACAGGTAAGTCCTGATCGACGTTAGGTCTGGAGTCTTCAGGTCTAGAATCTTCCCCGCGGATGGCAATACGCAGCGCCATGGCGGGCGCCGCGTCCCCGGGCTCGCTGGCGCCACCCGCCGGCGCGGCAGCCTCGCCCGCCGTCGGCGTCGTCAGCTCCGCCTCCACACTTCCCGATCCACTGGCCAGGCTGCTCTCGCCGCCTGTCAATACAAGTATAGTGAACTGGGATCTCAAAAGACCTACTATTTTTTATCACTTATGCCCGGTTTCTATAATCATCGAAACGTAATCCAGGCTTCACCATTCGTAGTTTGCTCAAAACTAATGGAGCGTTACTCATATTTTCAAAAAATGTTCAGAGTTAACTGTCGAAAACGAGCAACCGTTGTAAGCAATCTTAGTTATCGTACAAAATACTACCATGCTTAATCAAAACGATTCATTTCTTGAATATAACCTCCATTAGTAGCCTTCATGGTTGAGACAGACTTAGATATTTTACATATTTGATCTCTGTTAGCCTAAAGGTTGACTGGGAGATAATGCATTTAGCATTAAGTTCGCCGTTTGTACTTACAATTTTTATTTGTGTACAATAAAGTTTAAATAAAAAAAAATATGTCTAAGTGTAGAATACGTATAGACGTATTCAAGCAGGAAACAAGTTCTAGCATATAAATAATATCGAAATCAGTATTATTTCATACGGATTTCGATATTATTTATATTATTATTGCATTAATACAAGCTATTAAGCTAATCTGTCATTAGACAAGTAAACAATTGAAAAAATCTAAAAAAATAAAATAGAAACTTTAAAACTTGAACATTTCTAGTTACAATGGCATTTTAACGCCTTATTCAGTAGGTCAGTTTGTTATTCAGGACACACTTAATCAGACTTTACTGTGTCTTCATAAATAGATGCGATAGGAATACAAGCATTCTTGGAAAATTAAGGCACATATTTCTTGCTTCCTTTTCTCTAAAAAAATACATCTATTGTTGTACGTAACGTAACAAAAAAAAACATTCTTCATTTTAGAAATTTGTCATTTTGTGTTGCCTGGACCCAGAAAAGTGGAAAATAATCAACACTCCAAATGTGTTATCCGTAAAATTTGTGTAATTGTTTAACTATTTTTTTACAAATAATCAATGCAAAAAAAAACTCACCAGAAGAAACTAAACAGATCTGTGATAAGAAATTATTTAACTTCTGTTGATCAGCCACACCAATGAACTTGCATATTGAAATGCAAAGAGCACCGTTTAAGTCAGTGCTATCACAAATATTGAATATCTTCACGAATAACCTAAAATGACAAATACATCGAATATTAATAACTTCATAGACATAATTTTACATTACCAAAAACTAGTTTCTGTCTAACTTATGTATTCTAGGCAAAGCCAAAGAGATAAAATTTATGTTTTATTTATACAGGGTTACTTGAATGAACCGGGCAAATTTCAATGTAAGAGGTTAAAGACTTAAATGGTAACGCATTTTAAATATCATTGCCAAATTGTAATATTTACTTTTATAAACATTCATTTAGAACAGTCCGCAAAAATGCTTTTATGTCACGCTTTGTCATACCCATTGACCTCTAAGTATATGGACAAGAAATACCTCCGAAAAAAGCTTGCCGTTGGCTACTAAATATGGCTGCCATTTTGACATTGTAAGGCTGTCCAGAAAAGTAGAGTATCGATATCGATACAATATGATCTATTAGTGAAGATTGATAGTTGAGTTTAGGTAAATAGATAAGAATTATTACTTACCCACCTAACGAAATTGTAACTGTCAATTTACTTAGTGCTACTCAGTTGGCTTATAAATAGGAAAATGTAATTAAATGAAAGAAAGAATATTTATTTACTTTTCACTAGCCAATTTTTTTACATTGTGGCGTGCAAATATGTATATTCTTTGTATAAGTTAACTCTTTATACTTATTACAAGATTCATTATCATTACAAGAAAAAATTATCGGATAACATTTAAACCACTTTCTTTATTTTAAAGTGGGCACTTGAAAGAATTCTTTTTACGCTAGACTGTAATTGATATTTTCAATGGCAATGGTATCTTCTTATCTTTTCCAAATATTCTATAATATGAATGTAAAATAAAATATCGACAATTGTAATAGTACATCACTATAAAATTGAACAGTAAATATGGCTTTCTTGGCAAGCATGAGAACTGTCATGACCTCACTTTAAATCGGCGCCAAAATGAGCATAGACAAAATGTCGTTATCTCTTTCGGCGTACATAATATCAACATTTGTTACAAAGAGACAAAGAGATATTGTTAAGTTATATGTCGATTCCAACGGTATTAACAACTAAATTTGCTATAGAACATTGTTGCACTTCTTTATATATTCCCATTTCTATGGTCATACCTATTTCGAGTCGAGGCGTCACCAACCTGCAAACGCGACTGCGGTCGGTGGGAACCAGTTTTATGCTTTGTTTACATTATAACCATGCATCTTATATTTTTCGTTGGATAAAAATTACAAATTGTTTTTTTTTATTTTTAATTACTTTTCAGATCGAAGATGTTATTAATTCCGAATCGTTTCTCAAAATTTGGCTGGTACTTTAAATGTCTCCCTGTATACAATAGAGTAAGATACACATGTATGTAAGTACTGATGTTTAAACATTTATTCGACATTCTCTATTAAAAAATTGTAATACAATGGTAGATTAAATGATAATTGACGTCTCTGAGTGCGGCCATAAGTCTTTATATACTTGGATCTTTACCGCTGTACTGCGTCCAGGATCACGCTTATATTTTTTTGTTTCTAATTGCGATAGACTGTGAACATGATCATTGATCAATTAGATGTCTGCAATTCCGGGTCTGGATGTTTATTCAATTTATTTTCGTATTTATTTAAGTATTTCTACGTATTAGAACTATTGACTATAACAAGCATATAATTGGCTTAATTTGGAGTTAGATACAATTTGTGTAACTTGTCCAGGAATATTTATTTAATTATTTATTTATTTATACATAGTCAAACTATAACGAAAGATGTTAGACAAATGTCTATTCCAATTGACATAATAACGAAGTTGAAAAAAAACAGCGTTGCGACTTACTTTATAACTCTTTCGGAGTATGGACTTCTAGCGTTCGGTGTCGATAGCAATATTTTGCCGAGAACATATTCCGAATCCTCTGCGAAAACACTCTCGTAGGCCAGACATCCTTCAGTTTTATCCAGAATTTTCTCCCAATATTTAACCTAAAAATTACGTCAGGTAAGTTACGCATGCAGGTACAATGTTGGAGCGCCAAACCTTTTCATCGCATGTAATCTACTGCATCATAATCTACTGTGTTGATGCAGCATGAGCATCATAATAAAAAAAAATACTTGTCTCTCACTTCGGATACGTCATTCTTAAAGGTTAAAAATTAGAGTTAGATTTGGAGATGTGATATTATGATTTCTGCACTTCGGCGGCTAATATAGTAATTAGTGTCTCATCTTAGCTTTTCCTTGGTGTATATGGAGGCAGTCGTTTTTGTGTAAAAATTTTAATCCTTCCTTTCTCTCGAGGCCGCCATTTTGGAAAAAGGAGTCCGACACTTTTCATAACTCATGTGACAAATTATTTGTCGTACAGAGACTTTTTCAATCACCACAACTGTTGAAAGTGTCTGATATTATCGTGTTTCGAATTAGCTGGTAGGTTGGCAAAATAATCTTAACCACAGGTTGGAAGTATACGATTTACGTCTATAATGACTATGGACAATGCGTATTTGTTACTACACCGATAGCGAAAATTTCCTTTCGATTTCTAAACAGCTAACTCTAAAAGTAATTCAACGACTTTAAAAAATCATATCATCTCAGCTTTAACAGACCAAACGAAGTATGGCATGTACTATTCACTTGGTATTTTGGTAATTTTTGCACCCCTAGGGTCAATCTTACATGTATTTAGAGGTTGATTTTTTTTTAGTTTTCAAGAGTTTCATTGGTTTTATTCCTCCCCTTATACCATAATAATATACAATAGGAAAGGTTTAAGTACTTACTATGTATCTTAGAGTTTTCTCAGTAGACGGCTGCAAGTGATCAACTAAGACAGGGTAAGTAGTCTTCAATATATGTTTATGTATCAACTGTTCAGATTTATATCCTTGAGCGACTAAAGCGTTCAGCGTCGCTGTAAGAGGCTCGGACAAGAACTCAAGGCGACCATCAGTCTGCAACAAACATAATCATATATATATGTATTCATATTTTAATGAGAATTTAAATTTATGAAATTTAAACATTGGACAGGTTTTTCATTTAATATTATGAAACTTCCTCAATTTACAGTATTCTTCAAGTTCACTTGTTAATTTTTTTAATAAAATGTAAATGTAACAAACAAAAGTATATTCTTTGAAAATTATCAGGAAACAGCCTGCTATCTGTATATACATTTATATACAGTATATATTTACTAGTTGTGACACCGTAATACCAGAAACCAAACTAAGCTTTAAATTTTCCGTCGATGACGATCTATCGAATTTTTAAGCAAATAGCGGCGACGTATTATTTTATTAGGACGTAAAAATTCATTAATTACAACAATCTTTAAACATCTAAAATTCAAAAAACAACAGTTAATAGACATGAGTGAGTAATAAAGTGTAACAACTATGAACATAAAAGCACTTACCAAAGCTGGCACGACCAAGTCCAAAGTCTTCTGAGTCAGAACTTGATTTTCGTTGAGCATACTTGCTCCGATTTCCAAAAGTTTCGCTGCAGAATACGCCAGCATCATCAATGATGTGCCTATTGAATACTTATTGTTGTTGCTCATCAGTTCACAGTGAGAAGATACCAAATTTAAAACAAAACTTTCCGATGGTATAATATGCGATTCGTAAAATGCCTACAACAAAAAAAATACAATTATTAATTAATATAATTTATTCGGTGATTATCGATGTTGTGTCAATTATTTTAGTGCTACAAGTGTGGAATATTAGTGAAGCAACTTTTAGAAACTAGTTTTTTAAGATGGCTCATATCACATAAAAAAAGGCTAACAAGCAGGCAACGAGTATTTACTCACACAGTAGCTAAAATATTGAGTCTTGTAGAATTTGAAATGAAGTGTGTATTATATGTGTATGTAAGTGTGTTTCATGACAATACAGCACTAAGTATTATGTTAACAATAAGATACATACGACGTTGACGGCAGCCAGCGGCGGCGGGGTGGCGTACGCGGCGAGCGAGGCGGCGGGCGGCAGCGTCTCCTTCAGCGCCGCCAGCGCCGCCGCGCCCGCCCCCGCCGCCGCGCCCGCGCCCGCGCCCGCGCCGCACACAGCCAGCCGCGCCTCCCACACCGCCGCCTCCGACCCGCTCCGCCCGCCCGGACACGACGACTCCAACTCTATATTCGCGCTCAGACTGTGGACAAGTTGAATACATTTATTAGCTGTTGTTATATGACACAATTCATACCAATTATACTAAATAAGATAAAATGACCGCCTCCTTGGCCGAGGGGCTAGCGTACACGTCTTACTCCACCGAACAACTGCGAGCCTCGGTTTCAATTCCCAACGGGGCCAGGCATTTGTGTGATAACATTTGGATGTCTGCAATCCCAGATGTTGATGTTTTTTAAATCAATCTGATGTCTAAGTATTTCTATATAAAAACAAGCATATAATTTACTTACTTTAGGGTTGGGTACAATTTGTGTAACTTGACCAAGGATGTTTATTATACCAACAACAAAAAAATCTTTGTCATTACAAAAAGTTGTCATTGATCAAACTAGTTAATTTTTTCAGTAAATGTTTTCAGTTCAATGATAATTTAAATGCTCTTAATACGTACCGGCAACATTGCAATATAGTTTCAAGCAGGTCTAGTAGATCAGGCATAAATTCGTGCGCTTCAGAGGCAGTAGTACTGTCCACCAAACACACCTTCAATCTTACAAGTGCAGCATCACAAGATATTACATCCAATAAGGATGGCAATCCGCTTGCTGCAATAAAAAAGTATTCAGCATTCAAAATGGGTACACCAAACTTCACCTAAAATTTTAACTCGAATAATTGGAACTAAATTCTTCATCCTAAAAATCACAACATCTAACTACTCTGTTTTTAACGTTCAGAGTTACGAAACATTCAAATTCATAATGCCAGTCTCAATAGACATCTATTATACTGGTCCTTGTTTTGACATTAGACATTCCATCCCGGCCTTAAGACGGCGCCGCACCATTAGCATTTATGAAGACTATAGGCCACGGTTGTCTTTTACCATCAGAAAAGCAGTTTATTAAACTCTTACATAAAAAAATCGATGGGTTGCACTCCGGGAGTGCCGGCAGAATTGAAAACTTGAATTAAAAAGTTGTGCATTTTTTGATATTTTGGAATGGTTAGGAAATAATTTTGCACGAATTGCTTTAATTATCAGTATGAAAGTACTATCATTTATGTGGTAAAATACAATATTCATTTATTGCGCTATCGTACACAAACATGACAACACGAACGTTCGCGCAAGCGCCCTGCGCCGTCTTACGAATTTTCGATCAGGTCACGTGTCCTGACCCGAGTTTAGACGCCGCTAAAGAAGTTTTAATTTCAAAAAAGTAATAAACAGCCATATTACACTTCATATCACTATAAAAAAAAATGTTACTATACTCACGGGTTATATTTTGTTTCAAGTGCTTAATAGTTTCGGAAGCCAGCCACGCAGTGTATTTGATATTGTCACATGAAGTGCTGACTCCAGCCAATAAATTTTCTGCATACTGTAAAACAAAAAAACAATTCACCAGGCAAGCTAACATCTCATTGTTCTTCTCTCATGGGTCCAACTTGGAGTTAGATTATTCATTGTCCTAACAGAATAATTGACAAATTCAGCTTATTAATAAGGATAATGGTAAGAAAAACCACTTTTTTTAGTAACAAACTAAATTTGAAAAGACTACATTTATACAAGAAAGAAACAATATCTCTTCTAGTAAATATTTACAGACTTGTACCTTCAGGAGAATTGCTAGACTGATTACCATTGCTGATTTTTGTAAGAAAAATATTTATAAACATTTTAAAAGGAAAAAATCATACCTATGACTATTAATTTAGAGTTATTGGTAATGGTCAAATTATTTAATAAAACCATTTTTTTTAAATTACGTGTTTAAAAACCTAAGCATTTACAGAGTGTTTTTAAAAAAATACACAATTTTTTTTGAGAAATATAAGTATTAATAGTAGTAGTGGCCGAGTCTACTCCCATCTTTGATCGCATTACTTTATCAGCGAATGTTTTTTTAGCTGTAATAAAATACTAACTTGTGTGTACATGCCCTGTTTGACCAAAGCATCCTTGAGCCAGGGGTTGAAAACTTTTTTGTTATCAGCACGAGGCGCCCATATGAGTGCGTGAAGCGGGAGCGGAGAAGGCAACTCGGCGGCGATGCCGGCTTGCAAGTTATCCATGTGCGGTGTGGCCGGGGGCATACTAATCACGAGCCTGCAAAAAATATCTAATTTATAGCTACGATCTATTAGGAAGCTTGTTGAGGCTCTTTGAAATGAACTAGTAAATATTCTTTGAGATTCCAACACCACTAACATGAACCAATATAATCATTACATATATTACCTCCACGCCGTTTGGAAGCAGTAGTGCGCAGCGGCGCGCGTGACGAGCGGCGGCGGCGCAGCGGGCGCGGCGTCGGCCACCGCGGCCGCGTTCAGCAGCGACAGCAGCGCGTCCACCAGCACCGGGTACTTCAGCTTGTGCGGCGTGCCCAGGACGAAGTTGCACGCCAACCCGTCCAATTTGGGATTTTCCTACACATTTACGGATAACAAGCATTACAGCTTCATCAACTTTCTTTCTTTTCTTTCTTTAGGTTTTGGCCTTCACGTTAGTATTTAGCCATTAGTCAAGTAGAAATTTGCATCAAATTTTATATCAATTTCAATTAATTTTCATAGTCATCGGTCATAAGTCGGCAGGAAGTCATGTCAGGCTCTTGGGTAAAGCGGTGGCCTGTTTACTCAAGCTCATGTAATTACATTTGGCGACAACGAGGAAATACATGATACGCTAATTTCTTCATGATTATTTCATTTGTGCTCTTTCACTGAACAAAATTGTACAAAATGCCAACAAAATTGACTAATTTAACTCAATATCAACACGAAATTCAATAATTATGAAAAAACTTCGACCATCTTTTCTCTCGATGGCGCCAAAACTCTCTCTTCATCAACTGACTGTTGAAACTAAATGTCGTCGATTGAAAAGTTATCGTCGGCCTCTTTTTGCGCCGCCACACGTGCTTGAAAAACAACATTGATGGAAAAAATAGAATTAAAGTGTGATATAGGGAGACCAAAGAATAACTACATAGATCACATACAGGGTCGTATCGTAACAATAATTAAAAGACAAAGAAGAAAGAAGATTAAAATGGAGATTAGCCCATCGATAATACCAATAATCTTAAACACGAAACGAGGACTTACCTGATTATTGATTTCTGAATTAGTCAGCGCGTAGAACTTGGGTCTCATTGAGCTATCGTCTTGGGATAGTCTTCTATACGCTTGCTCTATCAACGGGACTTCACAATAGATGCGAGATTTTAAAAGTCCATTATCTGTTGTAGTCTTCACCCCTGTATTACCCGAATCATTTGTCTGTTGAGCCAAACCAGGAGCAATAACCAGATTCCACTCGATCTAAAAAAATAATGAGTTCAACAAACATAACTAACTTTACGTCTTCCACAAAATTCGCGACAGAGTTTGAAGTATCGTGCCTGTAGTAGCTTTTATTAACTTTCTACAGACTTTTAATGATTATGATCGGATCAACCGGGGGATAAATTTAAAAAAGCGTCTGTCAATTTGATGGTTGCAATATCACACACTCGAATTACTATAAACTAAATTAACTATATTATATGTTAATAACTTAAATTATGATTGAATGATAAAAATGATTAATTGATAATTGATACGATTTGATTATACAACTGGTCTGATATTGATCTGAGTACGCACGGCGCGAGGCTCAACTACGAACTGCTTTTTAACTTATGTAAAATGTATTGGATCGCGGCTGTAACCCGCGAGGTGAAAATCTGCAGATACTGCAATGAATGAAAGCATATGATAGATGTATGGCTCAGCCCGTATAATGCCCACCATCTTGATGCGTGGCGATCTACAACTGTGCGATTCCGAAGAGATTTTTTACCGCGCACAACACCTTTGTGGAATCAGTTATCGAGGGCGGTATAACCAAACAATTATAACTTAGGGACCTTCAAGAAAAGAGCGTACTCGTTCCTTAAAGGTCGGCAACACATGTGATACTCCTGGTGTTGCGGATGTCCGTGGGCGACGGTGAAGACTTTCCATCAGGCGACTCACTTGTTCGTTTGCCTCCTCTTGTATAAAAAAAAAATAATTAAAAGTTTGATAACTCCAGGGTGTCAAGCTACTTCCTTTTAAAAATAATTGATGGATTTTTCAGTGCGGGCTCAGACCACTTTGCAACATGTTGCTTTGGAATACACACTCTTAACTACCTGTGACCTCTGTGGTCTAACGGTCAAGTTTCGGACTTGACTGCATTAGGTCTCGGGTTGGATCCCCGGGTACGGCAACCAAGAAAACGTGTTTTTTAAATGTTCTTATAACATTTAACTATTATAACTTTCAACGGAGTTAGATAAATAGATAGATAGATTAGAGATAGGCTTTCCAGCTATCACACTGTGGGACATGGTGTCATGGTTAGTCGTGGGTCTCCTGGTTGTACTTCTACCTAATTCTTCGGGGACACGGGCGTGAAGACACTTTTTTATACTACCTGTCTGCTTGAACGCTCTGACGGCATCTTTGCAAAGTTCCTTCACATAATATAGTATTATTTGTAGCTACGATTATACTCACACTACAGTGTTCGTATAAATACATATAAAAATACCTGTTGCAGTAATGTTTGTGGAGCATCATACAAGTGTTTCATTAGGTATTCCAGCAAAAGCATCAGTCTTGTGGTCAACATGAGTTGGTGTGGCGCCAAGTTCATACTCCGCTTTCTATCATTGATTCCAAGTGTTTCTACAACCTGAAGCAAACATGATTTTAGCACACAATATCTACCTATATCTAGTCGCCTCTGTGGTCTAGCGGTTCAGTTGTTTTGACTTGACTGCACGAGGTCCCGGGTTCGAATCCCGGGTCGGGCTACAAAAAAGAAAATTGGGTTTTTCCAAATTTCCTAATAAAAAAATGTGGCTCGGGAAAGGAAATGTGCGCGGTTGGCGATAGGCTTACCACCTATCGCATCGTGGGACTTAGTATCTTCGGCTAGTCGTGGGTGCCCTGGTTGTGCCTCTGCCTAACTCTTTGGGGATATGGGCTCGAAGATACTACTACTACTACAATATCTACAAACATCTACATAAACATAATATTTCAAAATAGTAACCTTTATTATACAAGTGCCTAGTTACAACTTCTAACATAACTAAGGACATACATGACTAATTGTGACCGATGCTTCCAAATTTGTGTTTTTTTTTTCATTAATAAACAACGATGCAATATTTAAATATTTCTAGCTTCCACTAGCGGCTTCGCCTGCGTACCATTTTTTTTAATTTAGCTAATGTTTTAGTCTGATTTATATAAACTATATTACTGTAAAGTTTTATCTTAATCCAAGAACATACATGACTAATTGTGACCGATGCTTCCAAATTTATTAGTGTTGTTGTTTTTTTTTCATTACTAAACAACGATGCAATATTTAAATATTTCTAGCTTCCACTAGCGGCTTCGCCTGCTTACCATTTTTTTTAATTTAGCTAATGTTTTCGTCTGATTTATATAAACTATATTACTGTAAAGTTTTATCTTAATCCAAGAACATACATGACTAATTGTGACCGATGCTTCCAAATTTATTAGTGTTGTTGTTTTTTTTTCATTAATAAACAACGATGCAATATTTAAATATTTCTAGCTTCCACTAGCGGCTTCCCCTGATTGTATGTTTTTTTTTAATTAAGCTAATGTTTTTGTCTGATTTATATAAACCATATTACTATAATGTTTTATCTTAATTCGTTCAGTCGTTTTTGTGTGAAAGAGAAACAAACATCCATTTATTCTCAAAAACTTTCGAATAAGAAGGATATAAATATTTATTAAGGTTATCTTAAAATCTTATGATCAGATAATCATATTTCAATATGAAGATAGTATGACGGTCAGCCACATCATAAGGTATGCAGTAAAACCAACCTTTATAATAGCATTAGCTGTCATAAGCAGCACTGACTTTTTCTGCATAAGCGTCAGCGAGTGGAATAAGTAGACCAGCAGCTGTGCATGTTCCACGTTTAGATCTGTAAGAAATTATTTTTTTCATTATAGAAGATACCGTTGAGGTCCACATAAACTACGAGTTTGATTTTCTGGCAAAGTATTTTCCTTGAAAGAATTTTATGTATACGAATATTGATAAAACAAATCTAGTTTTTCTGAGCAAGAGCACAGAAAAAGAATAGAACTAACGTACATAAATCTCCCTCTTTAACGAAACGCAACGCTATAAATATGACACATTAACTGCTGACAGCAACCGGGATACAAACAAAATCAATACTTAAGAAGTTTTCTAACGCCTCATATTGCGCTAAGCGATGAGTCTAGTAAAATAACGACGTGAAGAAATAATGAAATGAAATGAAAATTATTTATTTGCGGAATATGTGTGTTAAAAAGTTGTTATAAAGATATTTAAAAATACAACATATTCTACCACATTGTGGTGTGCAAATATTTAGTTAATTTTAAGAAGTTACAGATTTCTATCAAAATGTACATTTAAATCACAGCCCTTATTTACATTTTAATAAACATTTTATTTATTTATGAACATAAGTTTCATAATTTATTATAGATTAATTTTTAGTCCTATCTACCGTACACTACCGTACACTAATAAATGGTTATCAACTTGGGTATATAGTACAATAAACATTTGATTAATTATTTGTTTCTGATCATTTGTTATGGTGCTTAATAGCCATCAACAAAAGTTGCAAATAATTCTGAAAAATACTTTACGACTGGCAAATTGCAACCTACTGCCTTGCCAAGGACGTGGCGATCATTCGACGACCTTGCTTTAGTCGGGGAATTACAAGCCCTGACAGGAAAAACTAATTAGTACAATTTATTGCTTACCTTCGTAATCGTGATCTTGGCTTGGTTGTGCTTGTAGGGCACATTCTTGCAGCGTGTTGATAATTTTATGCCACATAACTAGAATACTGTTTTCGCGATCTGCGGCTGTCTTACTTAACACCATGCTGCCGAGAAGTTTGACCACGCGGGGCCCAACCTGAAACAGATAGAATGCTCTCATATTCTAAAGCAAATATAGGATTTACTTTACCTAATAATCGATACCAAAAGACATCAAAATTAGAATTGTCTATCAAATTTTACGTTCAATAGAATTCTTATTTCTTTAGGTATCACTAAAAATGATCTCTTAATCACTTGCATTCGAAATCTAAGGATAATCACATGTTACTTGATAAGATCTCTCGATCTGACTGTTTATTTATATTATGTAAGCCATTTCTCCTACATTTTGGTGCTTCGAGCCGGATCAAAATGCAAGCATTTATTTCATATAAGTTATTCATCTTCGTCTCATCTAGACTTTGTCAAATGTTGGTGTATTTCGGAATTGTAATCGTCGCTTCATACAAATACATTTTTAGAACGAACTATTCTATTACTTCGCTCTCGTTTTTGACATTATATCATTAAATTATAGATGTTGTAGATTAATGTTTACAACTTCAGCGTAAAGCATTAGAATCGTGTAAAATTAATAGGTTTTAAATTTTTAGTTTCATATGAATAGTAACTGTTCTGTTACCGCCTTAGTAACCTTTGATATGCCGCGGCTATAACGCGGCATTATAACTAAATTGCGCGGATCCACGTTTCGACATGCAAACGATTAATAAACACGGACTAAAGTACTCCAAGTACAACCTACTATCAACTTAACTTGATTCCTATCTTAGCCTATGTTTATTAATATCGCGGTAAAAGTACAATATTTCTAAGTCGGTACCTGCAGCGGCGTGAGGTTGGCGCGCTCGGCAGCGGGCGCGGCGAGCTGCGCGGCGAGCGCGGGCAGCAGCGGCGCGGCGGCGGGCGCGGCGCACAAGTTGTGCAAGTACCGCACCAGGGCCGCACTGAACGCTGCGTACAGGGAACCCAACCGTGGACCGAACGACGCCGATATCGTACCTATAACGATAAGTATGATAAAAGTTATTATCACGACGTATATAAATAAATAATAAATATCACAAATTTTATTTAACCCCAAAGTAAGCAAATTATATGCTTGTGTTATGGGTGTTAGTCAACGATTCTAATACATAGAAATGCTTAAATATATACCAGAATAAATTTAATAAACACCCAGACCCGGAAATGCAGACACCTAAATGTTCATCACACAAATGCCTGCCCCCGTCGAGAATCGAACCAGAGCCTCGTGGTCGGTCGATGTAAGTTAGGCGTGTACGCTAGCCAATCGACCAACGAGGCGGTCAAACGAGGTATATAATTTTAAATTCGTGCTTTTCTAACTTCAATTAAATAACATATCTACAGAAATATTT
The DNA here is from genome assembly GCA_002245475.1 of Calephelis virginiensis. Taxonomy (NCBI): domain Eukaryota; kingdom Metazoa; phylum Arthropoda; class Insecta; order Lepidoptera; family Riodinidae; genus Calephelis; species Calephelis virginiensis. The sequence continues at coordinate 174,389 of NJDC01001276.1, forward strand.
ATCCTAAATAAATGATTAATTTATTACGTAATGAACAGTTAATATTGTAATAATCGTGTGTACCGGTATCGGTGCGAGCGGTCTCACGGTCGAGGTCACGGGCGAGCGCGGCGAGCAGCGCGGTGTGCGCGTCCAGCAGCGTCTGCGCGCCACCAAGTCGCGCTGCGCCGCTCGACAGCACCTCAGCGCTCAGCAGATTGAACACCTCCGTGCTCAGCGTTATGTACTGCACACAATCCGTCTCAGATTACAACATGGACTCATTTAATTTTATTTGTCTATATAGGAGTAACGTGGTCAACACAAACTATGTTTGTAACGGGTCCTGTAAAATATCGACAACATTTTTTTTATAAAATGGCGAGTATCCAGTATAAAGCCGTAAGATAAATGAAGTTTAAAATAAGCGTGAAAAAAATTAAAGTAAAAAAACTATGAACAAAATAAATAGGTATACTCGTAATGTAATTAGCGGTATGAAGAACGCCGAATAAGGATGTGCCATAAGTAGTAATAAACTAAAGGTGGGCCACACTTGTAATATTTACCCTAGAAGCCAAATATACCTAGGTATAAAATGGGCAGAGAGAAGCGCGTTCTTAAGTCTGAATCTACACTATACGCCGTATATTATAACGGTTCATGAATTTATTTTGATATTTATAACATATTCAATGCAAGGTACTCACAGAATAAGGTTCCGCCTTATCCGGCACGATGGAGTTGAGAGGGCGGGACGCGTCGGCAGACTGCGCGGGGTCGGAGGGCGGCGCGCGCGCCAGGCCCGCCTCCGCCGCCTCGGGCGCCACCAGCGTCGACTCGAACCACAGGCCGAACAACGGCTCGCTGTCTTCTATCGAGAATGGCATACATCACCATAGGAACTTAAGTTATTAAATGCCAACTTCAACAACTTATCTAAGATAAGCAATAGAGCTACTACAGCGCAATAACCTTGGAACCTATGCAATTATTTTAAAAATAAAAATATCTACCTTTCTCTAACTGCAGATATGTTATTGAAATGGCTTTTAGGAACCAGTAACATAATAAAATTAATATTTAACACTCTGATGAAGTCTAAGGTCTGGAATCATGTATACACATATTTTCGTTAAAATCCTTCTCGGGCAAACTAGCTATTTTTTCAAATTGCTAAGTTAAAAAAATCGAATAAGATACACATTTGGTATTTTTTAACATAATAATGATTTCCAGAGTTTCGTTTTTTTATTGAAAGGAAACTATAATTTAGATGGCTCGACAATGGCATAATGTATTCGTCATCGTACGGTCAATTTTAATACCCTATATTAGATAGACAATACTATAGATCAGTTACCAAGCAACCACAGTAATTTTCTTAAGAATTAACAAAAATATCTTAGCAACAAAGTTCTAGTAGACCTATCTGAATCTGTAGATAGATTATTAGAATTGGCCATTAGATACTAAAGATGTCAAAGTTGCTTTGCCTATTTGAGAATGCGATATCAAGCCTTTAAAAAAAACTGAACTTAAGTAAAATTTTGTTGTCCAAACCCTCATGAGCTTCAAAGATCATCAACCTGATGTAAATATTTACAAAAAAAAACAACATTTATTAAACAAACTAATACCCTTGAAATAGTGCTATGAAATAACAAGGTAAGGCGAACTTTCATACATTAAAAAAGTTTGGATAAACCCAACTTCACACTTCTAATCATAGGTAAAACAAATTCGTTTAGCATTACCGTCATCAGTTTCCGAGTCCTCTGAGCACAAAATCATATCTTGAAAGTAAACAGTTGAATCAGAGCGATCAGGGTCAGCATCTTGATGTTGTTTTTGAACAACAGCACGTTTCAAGTTTGTTGCTTTGCGATAACATACCACACCGAGTGCAACAAGCAACTGAAAGGAAAATAATAAAAAGTTGGGATTGGAGAATCCTTCGGAGTTTGAAATGTTTTGTGTCAATTTTCACTATTATTTATCTTAATATGTTTGATAAGGGGTTGTTACTAAAACATTGAGTCAACAATTCCGATCCGGTAGGTGGTAGTTTTCCCCGTGTTGGTCCGGGCTCCTTTTGCAGAATAGACCATCTGCCTTCTTGCCAGGCAGCTCGTAAAAGGCGAGCATAGGCTTACCATCACTAACACCGTGACATCTG
>NJDC01001276.1:176792-201329 GCA_002245475.1 Calephelis virginiensis
CCATCACTAACACCGTGACATCTGACTAGGTGGTAGAGTTTCGCAGCGACTCACCCGGATTGGTATTAGCGCCATACCTATTCCCGCCGCCATAACATCATAACGTGTTCCGGTTTGGAGGGTAAGGTAGTCGGTAAACTTACTTTTGCGAGGCCTAACATCCCGGCCTCAGGTTGGCAACGCACCATTACCACCTTTGGTGTCTCTAGGCGGCGTGAATTTCTTACCATCAGGAAATCCATCTGCTTGTTTGCCTTCCAATATCATAAAAAAAAATTTCGATGCGCACATGTAACACACATTCATGTGATCTATGTGACAAAGAATTTTAAATCTAAATTTAATATACTAAAATAATCTACAACATTGCGCGGTATGAAATTATCTTAATAACGTTTTTATGGCAAAAGACAGTGACAATGAACATTGCTCTTCTAAATGTAACAACCGTAGCCTTTGCCCTATAGACACAAGAGATGTTATAGATGTTGCTTGCTCTGCAGCATAGATTTAAAGTTTATTGTTAATTGTACAAGTCTTTTTGCTACCCTATCCCTCCGAACTGAAACATGGCACTCTTATAATGGTGGCAGGAACAGGAAGAGCGATGGATCCCTAGCCTGGCATATTTAATGTAATTATTTATACATGGCGGACATTTATTATATTATAAATTTTAAATATTTTTTTGATAAGGCCGCCATCTTCATTTATCAAAACCAACTACTTTGTTTCCAAACCTTATGAATATAGTTTGTGCGCTATCTGTGATCTTCTATCGTTATCATCAATATATTTGTTTGTGTGTGCCAAATGTATGGTAGTATGTGTAATGTTTTAGTTTTTGAGTCAATGAACTTTAAAAGCATTATTATTGAAAAATATTAGTGTTCTGCACTTCTTCTACACATAAGCTATAAGTGTGCCAAATTTCATACTTCTCCGTTAGCGCAGTATTCGTAAAAAGAGGTCCAAAGTTTCTGCTTCACTTATTAATATTCTGATTTGTTAACTTTTTAACTGACTTAAATTAATTATATAGTTTGATTAAGATACCTGGTGTAAGGGTGCGGCGGAGGCAAGCCTAAGTTCCCGCTGATGCGCCGTGTGGTGCGCCAGGATGTGCAGCGGCGCGGGTGCGGGCGGCGGGCCGGCCGCGGGTGCGGGCACGGGCGCGCTCAGTGCGTCGAGCCGAGCGTCCGCTAGCAACGCGCCAGTCCACGCTAGACAACGTCCGCCCAACGCCACCCACACGGCGCCCAAACTTTGTTGCCTATTCACACAGCATTCATCATAATTAATATCGATAACTCCAACTTAAGGTATTACAACCCCTAGCGCCTTATTCCAAAACGAGGTCTAAAAATAGTACCGAGTTTAGTACCAGGTTTAAAGCATGAACTATTAAAAACGTTATTACAAAACGAAGTTTTACGTTTGTCCTTGGACTTTCTATGGTACTAAAGTTAAACCACTGCGGCCCCTAGTTTAACTTCAATACTAGCCTCAAAACGTCAAACATGGCGTCGTATTTGTTTCAAAATATTTTTTAAATTTGATCACAATAGCTAGAAATGGATGAACTCGATTGATTTTATGGATTTCAAAGAGTTAGAAAAGTTGGAAATGTACTAGCAACATAATAGACCCTGTACCCTTTGAATTAAGTGACAAATATTTTCGCTGTCTACATTGTAAACGATGCTAACATATTTCAATCCCTACTTACTAACTTTTTTATTTTATTTATAGATTCAAGACGATGCTGCTGCCTTACATGGTGTATCCCAGTCAGTTATAAGTAAAACATACCAGAACATAGCTGTGCTTTTAGCTTGTTTATCTCATAGATTTATAAAGATTCCAGCTAGATCAGCAAGACGAGGCAATGACAAAATTTTCTCAGTATTAGCACACTCTTATTAGAGTAATAAAAAATAAGAGCTGATTGGGGTCAGCCAAATATTAATTTAAAAGGATATAGAAGAGATTCATCTTTCAATAGAAGTTTGGGTCTGAATGTGGCTACTGTTGTACCGTTATTCTGATTATGTTTGGTGGTCAGGGATAGCCACTGTCACCTAATTAAATGCACCAAATTTAATCTCTGTTTTAATTAATTCTTCCAGAAGATTCTAGAATCACAAACACTACCGTACAGATGACATAGTTCTGCATAGTTCATCATAAGGTCTGCATCACAAACTATTTTAGTATCTTCACGCCCATATCCCCGAAGAGGTAGGCAGAGGCAAGAGTGTGCAATACTGAGAAAATTTTGACATAGCCTCATCTTGCTGATATAGCAGGAATCTTTATAAACCTATGAGATAAACAAGCTAAAAGCACAGCTATGTTCTGGTATGTTTTACTTATAACTGAATGGGATACGCCATGTAAGGCAGCAGCATCGTCTTGAATCTATAAATAAAATAAAAAAGTTATTAACTGAAGGGATTGAAATATGTTAGCATCGTTTACAAAGTAGATTACAAAGTTTATACACTTACCACAAGACGAAAATGCGAAAACCACTTGCAACTCAAGACTCGAAGCTTATCCTCGTGGGTCGTGAACTAAATCCTCACACAATACCTATTTGCAAATCTTTTAAAAATCTATATTTACAGCGAAAATCTTCATCACTTAATTCAAAAGGTACAGGGTCTATTATGTTACTAGTACATTTCCAACTCTTCTAACTCTTTGAAATCCATAAAATCAATCAAGTTCATCCATTTCTAGCTAATGTGATCAAATTTAAAAAATATTTTGAAACAAATACGACGCCATATTTGACGTTTTGAGGTTAGTACTGAAGTTAAACTAGGGGCCGCAGTGGTTTAACTTTAGTACCATAGAAAGTCCAAGGATAAACGTCAAACCTTGTTTTGTAATAACGTTTTTAATAGTTCATGGTTTAAAACTGGTACTAAACTTGGTATTATTTTTAGACCTCGTTTTGGAAAAAGGCGGTACAGGTTTTCGGAATTTCGGAAATATTTTAAATTCATTATTGCTATCAGAAGTAACCTTAGTGACAGATAAGATACCAGGAGCTGGTCATACAATATTTTTTTTAATTTTTTCAATTTTTTTTTTGTTTTGGATCTCATCTTTTTGTGAATTGCTGCTATTTTTATAATAAAAATCCTATATTTTTTTTCTTGACATTCTCAACACAAAATTAAAAAAATCACTGAAAATTAAAACACTAGAAGAAAAAATGATTCAGATGCAAGGTAAAAATTTAAATGAACATTCTCCAACGCGGACTGGAACAACACTAACAACAAAAAGTGGCGCCCGCGCATCGTCAGTTCAGATGTGGGGTACGGGTGGTATGATTAGTCTACAATACACAGAAAGCTAAATATAAATGTAATTAAATTTTAACCTTGAGGCGACTACTACTTTAAACACAAACTAATAGTCCGGCTCTGGGAACAGGTATGCGGTGGCACTGATCCTTATTTAGACAACTTCCTCCTCCTATACTTAAAAGTGAATAAAAATACCATATGGTTTAGGATACTTCCATCTTTAATGCTTTCTTCAAATTGCTTCAAGTGAATTTATTATTTTGTGTTGTAAGTAATGAAAAATAATAACCTTTTACAAGTTTTCGACGTATTGTGTTTTTCCTTTTAACGAACTACAATTAAGTATACTAGTGCTAATGGTCGCCCATTGGTCGAAATTCGACCATAATAAATGTTAACATCTTGTTGATAAATAAATAAATATCCCTGGACAAGACACACAAATTGAACTTAACCCCAAAGTAAGCAAATTATATGCTTGTGTTATGGGTGTTAGTCAACGATTCTAATACATAGAAATACTTAAATAGATACCAGAATATATTTAATACACACCCAGACCTGGAAATGCAGACATCTAAATGTTCATCACACAAATGCCTGCCCCCGTCGGGAATCGTACCCGAGCCTCGCGGCTGGTCGATGTCGTTAGGCGTGTACGCTAGCCACACGACCAAAGAGGCCATCTTCATTTCTCAAGACCAACTACTTTGTTTCGTGAATAGTTAGTACGCCATCTGTGATCTTTTATAGTCAACATCAGTATATATTTTGTTTGTGTGTGACAAGTGCATGGTAGTGTAGGTAATGTTTTATTTATTGATTTAATGTACATTATAAGCATTATTATTGAAAATCATTGGCGTTCTGCACTTTTTATGCTCCTGCATCCGCGCAATTTTCGTAAAAAGGGGTCCAAAGTTTTGGCAGCATGTATTAATATATATATAAATATTAAATCACATACATTTTGGTCAAGTTGTAAGGTCTGGAAGGTGTCTTAGCAGGGCTCTTGCCAACCGTCGCCGGCCCAGGGGCGCCCGCTAGTGCGTGATGAAGCCCACATAACAGCATCCAAGAGCCAATCATTAAATGATTTTGGTATACCTGATCAAAAACATTACAGTTAAACACATCTGCACACTGCAAAGCAACTGAACCCCAGCTGGATGTGGAAAAACAACAGTGTGTCAACCCATAAAAAGTGAAATTGATGACTATTAATATATTTTTTTCCAAGTAAAGTAAAATATATTTTTTAACATTTTTTTAATAATTTATGTTACCAAAACTATAAATAACTTAAACTGTTTTTGTTTATTGTTCAATACATTACAAACTATCAGAATAGATTAAAAGTCATCAACTTGACGTTATTGTTTATTAGCATCCACTCACTAGTAGTCAACATTTTTTTGTCTATCCCAAAGTACATGCTGTTAAAACACTAAGAGTAAAAATAATAAAACCCTTTCTTTTATTACACAGGTCTAACAAGAGTTTTACTTTGTAATTATTTCTTTCCATTGTCTCGCAAGTCATATTTTGCAGATTCTCTAATTTTTGGGTCCCGCGGTCCATGCAAGAGATTATTTTTATGCCGTAATAAATATTTGTAAGATAAAATATTGAGCACCACTAAGTGCCTTAAATAAGGTACCATAAAATGAATACAATTGCAAGGGGCTAACATCAATGTTTTTTTTAAATAAGTATTAAAATAAGCGAGTGAAAGCTGTAAAATTAATCAGAATGAGAATAAAAAACACTTACATAACCACCAGCACGAGTTGATTGTTTGAAAGTTTCTCCAACTGTATTATACAAGCTCAACACACTCTCCACTAATGTAGCAATCTGTTGTTCAGTTTCTTCATCAGATGTGTGAAGGGAAGCCTGAAACCAAAATTTTATTTTATTATAACAAGAACAATAATAACAACCTAACATCTAGTAATAAGTTTTATTTTATATTTCACCGCCTCGTTGGTCGAGTGACTAGCGCACACGCCTAACACCAACCAATCGCGAGGCTCGGGTTCGATTAACGACGGGGGCAGGCATTTGTGTGATGAACATGTAGATGTCTGCATTTCCGTGTCGGGGTGGTTGTTGAATTCATTCTGGTATCTATTTAAGTATTCCTATGTATTAGTAATACTAAGCCCATAACACAAGCACTAACTTGGTTTCTTGGGGTTTAGATTCAATTTATGCAACTTGTCTAGGGATATTTACTATTTATTATAAATTGTAAAATAATAATAATAATAAAAACTCTTTATTATACAACAAAAACATATTAAAAGTACTACAACTATTACAACAGCAAGAAGATTATTTATACAAATGGCTGTACAAATACAAATATAGGAAAATATTAATCCATAAAAGAGAAGATTTTCATTTTAAAAAAGCAATTTTGATAAAGAATCGGAATTACCTGGGCCGTTGCACAGAGTAACCAGGCAGTGGCGACATCACTGAGGGTGGATATACGCTCTGGCGTGAATGGTTCGAGACAAGGTAGAGACAGCGCTAGACGGCATACATGTACTTCATTTACTAGGAAGTGAAGGCTGTGGAAAATAATTTGTTTAAGTGTATATATATAGTGTAAAAAAAATACAATTAAACACAAAAACACAAAGAATGCGGAGTAGGCAGAGACCATCAAATGCGAAATGCATCCTTGCAGACCTGTATAACTACCTCCACTTTCTTTACTCTTATCATACAGAGATGCAGATTTCGGAGTTTTGATACAACCCACAAACAAAGTCGGAATTAAAACCGAAATGATCTATCTTGTAATGTCAATCTAAGTCTCACACTTCCTATTGTTTTTTTGGTCATTCTTTTAAATGCCATTCAATCCAAATGACAGAACTAATGCAGCATGCTTTTTCCCATTTTTACAGCAACACTTTTCATCTCTCTTTGATTTCACTATTGCGAATGCGATCAGCGAGCGTCATTTATACACGTTTTACAAATAAAAGTAGTACTCTTCCACAATCCATTTTAAATAAAAGTGTAAAAGTAAGGACAAAAGTATACTTAAGTATTAAAATATATTTTGCAAAAGTATAAGTACTATTTGAAAAATATGTGTACAATGCAAATTCACTAAGTGCCGACGATGAAGAGTATAAATTCTTGTTGCATTTAACCAAAATTTCTACGTGTTTAAAGTACTTACAGCGATACATCTGAACTAAATGTAGGAGCGACAGCTGTATCTTTTGCATTTTGCCAGCGGTTAAGGTATCTTTGAAGGCAAGGAAGAGAGGAACAAACTTTAAGTAAAACAGATCCAGCTCTTAACTCCATTAACAATGATGAACATGTTGTTGACATCCATTTCTACAATCATAAAAACATGTTTTGTATTAAGTTCACATAATATGAAGCACTTGTATCATTTTTAAAAGAAGTCAATAGTCAACACTTTTTAAAACCACTTATTGAATGTTTAAAACTTTTTAAGTTATTAGATCCTTAAATGATCTAACAAACAGAATAAAAATAAATTAATTAAATACACTTTGTATTTATTCAAGTATGTCAGGTACCAATTTCACTTCTTCGTGCAGCTATCACAAACGATAGGATATACGATTACGATAGGTCATACATAGTTGATCTCCTCTGTGGTCTAGCGGTCCACCGTCGGACTTGACCTCTCGAGTTTGACTGCAAAAAAATACAAAATTTGTATTTTTTAATTTTCTTACAAAATAATGTTGCCCAGGATAGAATATGTGTCCAGCTGACGATTGGCTTGCTAGTCGTTTAGTGTCTTCAGCTAGTCGTGGGTGCCCTGATTTTGCCTCTGCCTACCTCTTTGAGGATATGGACGTGAAGATACTTTTTTGTTAATAGCTGCAATAACCCTATCTTTGTCAAACATTTTTTATCAAACACTTGCCTTCATATCAACAGAGGCTTGTGGCGAAGCATTGTTATCCTTAACCATCTCAAGACTATCTTTGCTTCCAGGTGACATAATTTGTACTGGATGTGTCTGAGATGTCATAGTAGTCATAGGGTTCCTCAAAGGCATTGTTAGTTGTTCCAGCAGTGCATCAGAACGTCTCTGAGCATTTGTTGGTGGTGTCTTTTCTGCAGTTGTTGTTTGGGATGCCAATGACGTTATTGGACTTGATATGACAGAAGACTTGGTAGATTGGGATTCTGAAAAAAATATTATTTTCGAAATATTTAGTATTATACATTTAAATATTCAAGTATACATTTTTTTTCTTATTTATAGTGAAAAATGTATGCACTATAAAGTATAACTCAAAAATCACTAGCCCAATTGTTATAAAATTAATATGGGAACATCTTGGAATCATGACAAATCTTTTTAAAAAAGTACCATAAAAATCGATTACCTATTGCCATAGTGATAGCATAACAGACATACAAAAAAAATACCATACAATATAATTAAAACCATCCTCCTTTTTTAGAGTTGGTTAATAAATAACCTACCATTTAATGAAATGACTACCTACTATAAAAATAATTAAAAACTTAGGTAAAAATAATTCTAGCTCAATGTTTTAGCTCTACCTAAGCAACTACTAGCAGTTTAAGTTTAACTAACTAGCTGGGCGTCGCTTCGCAGGCATAAAACTCGGAGAAAAACAAATCTCTTACGTCTATCATTTGAATATCTAAATTCATATACCTACTACATATTTTTTTAATTTTTACATACTTATTTTGTTTTTACAATTCTTTTCTTTTAGGCCTTTTATGCCTTTTTATGATATACATTTCCGTAGTACATGATTTTAATTTATCTCAAAGGGTTAAGTCAGCGCAAGCATTGTAAAAGTATGTATGTTTTTAGATGGCTTCATCAAAAAATCTGAAATTTTCTCTACTATACAAACACTTAATTAAAATATATAGTATATATGAACCTTCAGGAATAAATTACCCAAACAACAGTGAAAACCCCATCAAAAATTTAAAGATCTAAGCATACACAGGGACAGACAGCAAAAAGCGACTTTGTTTTATATTATGTAGTGACATTTAAATGCATAATTAGGCACAAATAACAATGCTAAAAATACGTAATGAAAAGACAATTACATAAAATACGATAATTACGAAATTAAAATTATATTGCATAACTATAACACGAGCAACACTATGTCAATCTAAATTCCAGTAAAGTTAATGTTGACTATACAACCAAATAGGAACAGAACAACTTTATCAAGCAATTAATATATACTTATATGAAATTCTTTTGCTACTTGTCTTGCTAAAACTCGAGACCCGATTTGGCTAATTTCTGTTTTGAATTAAGAAGTCCAGAAAACTTTTAAAAGATAATGAAAAAGTAATAAATGAAAGGAAACCAGGAACAACAATATAATTTTTCTCACACAAACTGAATGGGCCCAAAAATTCGCCATTACAACTAGTATATTGAAATAATTTTTTAAAGTATACCTGGTGCATTGATGTGAGGAGCAGCCTTAGCATTTTTCAATAGTGATGTTAGTATAACTAGATCTGATTGTGGATAGCCTCCCCCTTCAATACCACACAATCCAACAATAGGCAGCAACAGCTAAAAATTTAACAAATAATCATAGCTAAATTTAATAACTTGTTATAATACTCACCAAATCAGAAAGATTTAATGTAAAGATATAATCAGTAAAAGTAGGCAAATACTTAAATTAAATTTTAAATTAATATATAAACTTTGAATAGTAAGAGATACTCATACAATACTACAAAGTATTTTAAAAAGAGTCAGATAACTGCATCGCTTGCAGGACTCAACAGCTAATGACTTCTACAGAGAGATGGATACTTAATTTATGTGTTCCATAGTCACAGATTAGTTAAGTTTTGCAAAAGTTGTATGAAGCATAGAAATAGACATATAACCAAGGTTTTAAAATGTAATCATTTTTTCCATTAATTGAGCAGATATGTTTTCTAAAGTGTGAAATGTTTTAGTGTGAATTATTCTTGAAATACATTTACTTATATTGTATCAAATGTGGGCAGGAAGCATAAGTCGTTAGATGAAAGCAAAAAAAAGTTACACACAATACATCAACAATATATCAACAACAGACCACTATAATTGAATGAATCAAACTCAAATGTTTGTTGCTTAGGGTACTGTCTGGTTAAGGTATTACCATCAAAAAAATTGAGAGAATTGTTTAATTAAACACTGTCTAAAATTGACATCCAACCACTAACATGTTACATGTGGCAGCATATTATTAGTTAAGAATCTGGGTTTTGGACTGAGCTGAGTAAAACATGTGTTCAAAGAGGGTCTAATTTTTTTTTACAGTAAGGTCAGTATTTAATATGCTGAAAAAAACTTGCCTACATTCTTATTGTTTATCATTAATTATGATGATGGATTGGTTAGAGAATTTGCTTTCTATTATCAATCCTAACAAGCCAGTCACTAAAGCCTAATCTAGTTAGTGCTTTCTTTTCTTGTAATCTCTGAATTACCTTAATAATTTAGTTAGTGCTTTCTTTTCTTGTAATCTCTGAATTACCTTAATAAATAACCTTTCAACAATTTTAACCTTTCTGTTTCTCGTGCTCTGTTGTGTTAAAATCAATGACTGACACATAACATATTGATACATTGTAGATAAAACATACCTGTTTAACAGAGACATTTGGTGCAGCAGTTGTTACTGTGGCATCATAGCTCGAAGCAGCCTCAGATAGCTTTTTGAGTATTTGTTGCAGAATAATTTTGAATGCATCTCTAGCTGTGCTGAGTTGATCAGCTGGTACTAAAATTTTACACAAATTTATATTAGATATTGTGACTGCTTCGTTGATCCAGTGGCTAGCATACACACCTACATGGACTAACTGTGAGGCTTGGGTTCGATTCCCGATGAGGGCAGGCACTTTGCAGTTAGATTCAATGTGTGTATACTAACAGAAATTTAAAAAGTACAAGTTACTTTCAAACTGTGAATTAAAATTAAGTAAAAATGCTTATGTTTGAAAAACATTTACAACTTAAGTTTATCAAACTTAAGAAATAATAAAAGTATTTAGTACTTACAATTATTAGCATTGAGCCCTATGAAATGGGCTGATAAACAAGCAAAGCATGTGTAGAATAAATCATAGGAGTCTTCGTGGTTGAGAAACTCATTCTCACTGTAAATACAATTCAAAGCATTACAAAAAATTACAATACACCTAATACATAAATAAATAAATAAATAAACATTAAATATGACTTTGTGAAGGCTCTGGTTTTGCAATTTTTATATGTGGCAGATATTATTAATCATGATGCTGGTATAAGTAAGTTTATTTACATTATTTTACCTTTACATACAACGTAATATAAAACAATGAATAAATCTAATAAAAAAAAATGTTGCTCGGGATTGGACATGTGCCCAATTGGAGATAGGCTTGCCACCTATCACATTGTGGGACTAAGTGTCTTTGGCTAGTCGTGGCTGCACTAGTTGTGCCTCTGCCTACCTCTTCGGGGATATGGGCATGAAGATACTTTACTTTTTATTATAATTCAAATTAAGTATAAATTTTTGAACGCCAAAATTCTCAAAATCATGTAATAATTTATTATTAGTACTTAACTATTAAAATAAAAGACACAAAATCATAATACACAAGACAAATCAATTAACTATGAATTTCTATAAACATTGAATCAAAATTATATTTTGTGTTATTCATAAAAAATAAAATTAAGAATCGGGTTAGTATAATTTTATATTAAGTCAGTCAACATCACTCAAACTTTATTCATGGTAAGTTATAAACAGCGGTCTATGGCAACTTGCTCAAACTTGATTATATTCATTCTTTTTGACATTTCAGTGTTTAATAATTGTTTTTAAGTCAATCTTAGGGTTTTGGTACCATCGAGAGAAAAGATGGTCGAAGTTTTTTCATAATTATTGAATTTTGTATTAATATTGAGTGAAATTAGTCAATTTTGGTGGCATTTTATACAATTTCGTTCAGTGAAAGTGCAGAAATGAAATAATCAGGAAGAAATTAGTGTATTGTGTATTTCCTCGTTGCCGTCAAACCTCATTATATGAGCTTGGGTAATGAGGCCATTGCTTTACCCAAGAGCCTGACATGACTAACTGATGACTTATGAGTTATGACTGATGACTAATTATAATTTGTTAAAATTGATGTAAAATTTGAAGCAAATTTCTACTTGACTAATGGCAAAATACTAACGTGAAGGCCAATACTTAAAGAAAGAAAGAAAGAAGGAAAGTCAATCTTAATATGTTTTTAATCCAATACTGGTAAACTCAGTACGACAAGAAGCTTAGTCCACCCTGGTTTACCTTGCCCTATTACCTTTAGTGTTTCTAAGTGGTATATATTTCTTACTGACTAATCTATTTATCTTTCAGTATCAGTAGCCATTTTTAGTATCAGCAGTATGTTACATGCGGACTCAACAGTATTCCAAATGTATGTCCAGCTGGCAAAGGTTACTCGCGTCATAATTTTGTAAAGAATAATAGAGTAAAAAACTGTAAAGCATTTCTTATAATTTGTTGTGAGAACTGGGAGCACACTAATACTCAGTTTAAATTCTATTAATATCTTAGCCAAGTGTCAAAATCATAATGCGAAATTGTTGCAAAATAACACATCCTAGTAATGGCTCACTGAGTTTCTGTCCTGGAAGCATTTTAGATATTTTTTTCTGGTTTGGGGAATTCCGACCAAGATATTAATACATACAACACAACACTTCAAAACCTTCATTTATCTTTCGTAACTTAGGAGATTGTTTAAAGCTATTTTGATAGAAAAATATGCATTTTGTTAATATTTTATATACTTAGAAGAATTCATAACTACCTCAAATATAAATTTGACGAATTTATTGAGTAAATACATACATAATAGGTAAGATTGAAAATCAATTTCTAAAATACATAATTATACTCACCTTTTGATAATAGCTTGGATGATTTCCACAGCGTCATTTTTTTCGAAAAAGGGTCCATATAAAGCAGTTAAAATAGGTTTTATAGTGGTGGCCCATTCAATATTTCCTCCTGATGCAGCCATTTTCGGCAGAATAATTTTTTGACAACTTCAGTTTTCTTCAAAGAATGACTTTCCGAATCAGCATTCATCAATTGTCAAACTTACAAGTGTCATTTTCGTTTTGTCACTACATTTTTTTCAACATAGTCAACACAGACTGCTTTACTGCAAAAAAAAATCCAAAAAAGTCCAAGACCCAGATTCTCAATTTATAATATTTATTCCGATCCGGTGGTAGTTTAAAAAAAATGTCGACGTGCACAAATACCACTTGTATGATTCAAGTGAATAAAGATTTTTCTGATTCTGATTCTGATAATATGCTAGGTCAAATTATCCACATGCAGCATGACATTGGTTGGATGTAGATTTTAGACAGTTTTTAATCGCCTCTGTGGTCTAGTGGTTCAGTTGTTGGACTTGACTGCACGAGGTCCCGGGTTCGAATCCCGGGTCGGGCAACAATAACAAAATTGGGTTTTTCCAATTTTCTAATAAAAAAAATGTTGCTCGGGATAGGATATGTGCCCGGTTAACGATAGGCTTTGCCCTCTATCACATTGTGGGATTTAGTATCTTCGGCTAGTCGTAGGTGCCCTGGTTGTGCCTCTGCCTACCTCTTCGGGGATATTAATTATAAAATATAAAAATTAGCCAAATAGGGTCTCGAGTTTTAGCAAGACTAACGAGCTGCAATTGTTGATTTTTATATAAGTTTATATTTTATACTTGATTGCTTGATAAAGTAACTGTTTTCTTATTCATAGTTTGGTCACAACTTACTAAACTGGAATTTAGATTGACATGGTGTTATTCAAGCTATAGTTGTGTAATATGATTTTACTTTCGAAATTATCATATTTTATGTACGTATATTGTGTCTTTAACTAGACATTACATATTTTTAAATTTGTTATTTGGTGCCTAATTATACATTTTTATAATGCAAAAACTACTATGATACAAAAAAGTGATATAAACTGATAAAAAAGTAATTTTAATGACGTTCCGATTTAAGCTTAAGTAACTTTTGAAAAATTAATTTCAGAAAAAAATGTATTCAAAATAAATTGTAGACAATTTAATTATTAATAACATTGCTCTCTTTTACAATCTTGATAAAGTTGACAGTTTTTAAGATAAATGATAAATTATGATTCAAGACACAGAGAGGCCGACGCAACGTATGAGTCAGAGAGAGACAGCAATACTTAAAGGTAAGCGGCACATACTTGTGAGCGCGCGAAATTAACAATTAAAAAAAGATGTAAACAATGTAAACAATGATGTTTTTTAAATTTCTATTAACAATATGATTAACTATTGTATAGAGAATTAAAAAAAAATTATGTAAACATTATGTTTTTTTTTAATATATTTTTCATGGGTCGAAAGTACACAAATTTGAGATTTTTCGAACTTTTAAAAATTAATATGTTTAAAAATATTAACTTTATCGTGAAACGTCATAGGACCTTTTTATTGGTATTTCAATAAAAAAATATAAAAAAATGTCCTATTGAAAAATAACAATTTCTTGTAATTGTTTAAAATTTCGGTTTAAACAATATGGCACCGAGTTGCGCCCTGGAAACATGCATTTATATAATTAGGAGGGCAATTTGAAGTGGATCGCAAAAAAAATTGAGGTGGAATAGTTTTCGGTACTAATGCGCCGATTCCTCCTGCACTATAGGTCCTTAAAATATCTTCATGCCCATATCCCTGAAGAGGTACGCATAGCGACAAACAGGGCTTTGTGCCACGGCTCGCAGAAGACACTAAGTCCTACAACGTGATCATATCCAATCCCTCGCAACTTAATTTTTATTAGAAAATTGAAAATACACGTTTTCTTTTTTTTTTGTTGCCCGCTCCGGAGATCGAATCCGGGACCACAAGAAGTCGTCAAAAGAATTATTTTCGGTCGCTTATATTGCGTGGCTCTGCTTAACCATTTGCGATAAATCAAATTAATATCCTGCTAAAATAAAAATACCTTGAGATATTCAGTTATGACCATTATAAACGTGAATTTCATCTGCAACGATGAACTCATTTGTACTTAGAACTATGTATCTAAACGACACAACTGCCCGCGTTAGCGGGTAAAAAAGAATATAATAATAATAAAAAACGGGTAAATTTTGCACAGGAACTTGAATATGATTTAGGAACCTTCAAGAAAATAAAAGGTATCATTCCTTAAAGGTCGGCAACGTATCTGTGATACACCTGGTGTTGCGGATGTCCGTGGGCGGAGGTAATCACTTTTCATCAGGTGACCCACTTGCTCGTTTGCCTCCTCTTCTATAAAAAAAAAAGCTCAAATGGTTAGAGCAGCGGTCGGCAACCCGCGGCCCGCGGACGACTTACTTGCGGCCCGTGAATGTCCGCCCATTTAATTTTTTTCTATGCGACATGGCCAATTATACGAAGGTATATTCGGCTTTTAGGGTAAATATTACAAGTGTGGCCCATTTTTAGTTTATTTTGCTGCCTTGTGGCCCTTGCCTGCCAAAAGGTTGCCGACCGCTGGGTTAGAGCTTTCGTCGGCTTGAGACAAAAGGTTACAGGTTCAAATCACATCTGAGACGATTTTTTTCTTTCTTTAAAATTTATAGAAATTTAACCCAAGCAATACCTTTAGAGAATCGAAAGTTATGACCATTATAAATGTGAATTTCATATGTAGCGATGTAGCGAACTGTGTATCTATAGGACATAACTACTCGGGTTATCAGGTAAGAAAGGGATTAAAAATTTCGCAACGAGACTTGAATCCTCATTAGCTCAAATATTTAGAGCATTCGTTGGCTTGGAACGAAAGCTTACAGGTTCAAATCCGGTCTGGTCCGGTAAAACTATTTTTTTTCTTTCTTTTAAATTTATTGCAATTTAACCCAGTTTGGCGCAACTTTCATATCAAAAAATAAAAAAAATAAGTTTGCTATATTTTTTATTCGCCCTGGGGGGTGATTATGTATCTCAGTTGTCAACTCAAACTGTAAAAGTGTACATCAATTGACAATAATTCATATGACACTAGTTGCCTTATATTTGAATGCCTTTAGACTTACTTTCAAATTATACGGGTTATACTTTTTCAAGTTAACATTATACAAATTCGGGTTTGCTATTTATCTATGGAAGTCCCGCCTCTTATTACGTAATATTTTTATACTTTTTGATTTAATCCAAGCATAGGGCGATTGCTAAAACAAACATATCTTCATAATTATTTCACCTGTGCTTTTCAATTGAACAAAACTGACCTAATTACAACCTAAATTAACCAATTTTACTTATAATTAACACCAAGTTCATTAATTAAGAAAAAACTTCGACCACCTTCTTTCATGATGGCGCCAAAATCCCATAGAGGTCAATGCAAAACTCTTATTTTTCAGTCAGTTCATTTAAATTGACACTTGTCAATATCTGTTGTCAAATATTTAGCTGAATAATTTGTGTAAAAAATAAAAATCTTGGAGAAAATACAAACTACAGGGTTGGCGGGAACGGTCGGAGGGGGAAGGCGCGCTTTTCGAGGGTTCCCTCCAATCTTTAAGCTAAAAATGTGTAATATAATGTAAAAATGTATAATTTGTAAATTAATTAAAGTGTAAATATTACTTAGTTGTGTGTAAATGTGATTTAGTAAATAAACTATACTAGTGAAAGAGTATTGTAGAGTTTTATCACGATAGAAGAGGCAGAGGCCTGAACAAGAAAGAAATTTGAAGACGAAACTAGAAAAAGAGGTAAAATATTAAGATATGGGTTTATTACATAATATAAGACTAGTATAAAATATAGAGGTAAAAAACAGAATATTAAAAATACTTTTTGCACTATCGTAGAAGTGTTGGCGCCAACATGAAAGATGATTTTGGTGTTCAGAATTTTAGTTTTATAATTTGTGTGAAAATTATCGTAATTCAAGGATGTGACGTACTATAAAACAAATTAACGGAGAAACATAATATGTAAACTTCAAGAAATTAAAACTAAAGACGTATTGAAGGACTCAAACAAGCCTTGTCTTAGTGAAGGAAATGACTTTTAAAAAGGGGAAGACAATATGTTAAGAAACTGAAGAAATGAATTTAAAATTTTAATATGAAAAAGAATTTATTATTACGGAAGACGTGGCAGCATGGCCTAAAGGTCTTAGCCGGCCCCAGAAAGGGGCAAATTAACTTAAAAATAAATAAATAATACAAACTACAAATTAAAACTACCAATAATTTTCTGCATATCGGCCTTTTTTTACTATTATTAAATAGTAATATTCCGTGAATAAATTTGATAAAACTAATAATGAGCGCAAAGCTAAAACGAAAAGCTGAAGAAAACGATTCAACAATAACACCAGGTAAGTATGTTTATATTTACACATTTATGTTTGCAATTTTCAGAGAAAACCTAACAATAACTTCATTTTCTAGAATCGAATGTTAAAAGCTTTAAAACTATGCAGATACAGTGTCCCTACTTAGATACAATAAACAGGCATGTATTGGATTTTGATTTTGAGAAGCTGTGTTCAGTTTCGTTGACCAGAATTAATGTTTATGCTTGTTTAGTATGTGGGAAATACTTCCAGGTGAGTTTTTTATATAAAGTATCCTGTAATTTATTCAATTAGTATTATGTAGGTAGCAGTTGAATACATTTTTATTTTTTTTAATTTGAGGTTATTGCACAAAATTAGGTTAAAATTATTTTAGTCTATTTATGTTCGTGAATTATGCCGTGTTCTCTTAAACCTGTACTGCTTATTTTATGCTCACCATTTGTTTTATTAAATAAGGACTGCCTTATATTAGCAATTATATTATTTAAACAAGCAATCATTCAGGCTAACCAACTCTACGAAGTACATGTCTCTAAATTTTAATGTTTTTGAAGTGAAAACTTCTTTAGCGGTGTTGCACACTTTTTTTGGAATGGATAAAAACTTCTAAACTCGTGTCAGATTGCCAGATCGTAAAACGTTGCAGGGCACATGCGCGAATAAGACGGCGCAGGTGGCAGGGCCCTTGCACGAGACCTAAAATAAACCGTAGATTTATTGCTGGTTTTGTATTGTTTAGATATTTCTGAATCATACTGATTAATAAAAGCAATTTGTGCAAAATTATTCCCTAACCATACCAAAATATCAAAAATGCACAACATAAATATTCAAGTTTTAACTTCTGCCGGCACTTCCAGAGTGCAACCTGTCTTTTTTTTCCAAGTCATTGTTACAAATACTTTAAATCGTAAATTATAAAAACTATTAACAGTACTTATATCAATTTATTCTTTTTAGTTGGTTGATAGGTTTACTAGGTGGTAGAGTTTCGCAGTGACTCGCCCGGGTTGGTACCACCGCCTTACCTATTCCTGCCATCATAACATCGTGTCCGAAATGGTTTGGAGGGTAAGGTAGCCGGTAAACTTGCTTTTGCTCGAGGCCTAAGATCCCGGTCTCAGGTTGGCAACGCACCATTACCACCTTTGGTGTCTCGTAAGTGGCGTGAATTTCTTACCATCAGGAAATCCGTCTGCTTGTTTGCCTTCCAATTTCTTAAAAAAAAAAATAGGTAACATGTCCATAATTAGATTTTCTGTGTAGTCTTTTAGAACAATTAAACTTTTGATAGTTGTGATAAGTATATACTTGTTACACACGGCAGACATCTCTTCTGATCGTAGGGGACAACAGTGGACTATTGACACCACAGTTGATATAGGTGCATTGTTGTCCTGTGAAAGAGGTGTTAGACCTAGTGTTGAATAAACAGTAGAAAAAATATATTTTTAAAAAAAGTCAGCCTCCCTCTCTCTGGGCATATTTGGGCATTCTTGATTTTAATGGTCTTATTCTTAATGAGCCATTTAACCTATACTCACCACTTACAAGCTACCAGGCAGAGGGGCAGATGGTCTGATGGAGAGAAATGATTTTATATTAACACATTTTTTTTATATACTTTTAATAATTTTGTACATTATATAAAATTGGTTTCAGAATAACATTTTTAATTACTTACACGGGATACTCACGATCTCTTTTTATTTTATTTGTACCAAGATGGATTGTTACAATATAAAAACTGTATTTTCGGCCCAAAAGAAAATTGCCTTCTTCTCTTCTTCTTCGCTCGCCTAAAGATAGCATACCATATCAGTGCCCAGGTGTCTATAAGGTTAATTGCAGCTGTGGTAGTTCGTACGTAGGACAAACTAAGCGAACTATTTCGACACGTATTAAAGAGCATATCAGCGCAATTAAGAAAAATTACCCTCAAAAGTCTGCTATTGCTGAACATCTTTAAGTTCGTCCACCAATCATTGGATAGAACTACATAATCCACAAATAGTTTTTACAGAATCCCACTACATTCCTCGCCTAATACGTGAAGCTATTGAAATTCGAAATACACCAAATAATTTCAATAGGGAAGACGGTTTTAAGTTGGCCCAGGCGTGGGATCCAATTGTTGGTTGGTGCCGGGCTATAATTAAAAAAAGTGCCGTAAAGTGTAGGGACATAGTTAGTGTTGTGTGTCGCGATATAGTGCCCAGAAATGATAGTGACAAGGACGTTCAAAAAAGAAGAATTAGACGGAGGGTTGACAGGCTCATCTGTCAGTAGATCCTCCTGTCAAAAGTTACAGCTCGCCGCCGCAGTCCCGTCGTGACCACGGCCTATGCAACTAGGCCGAAATATTGACAAATAAAATAAAAAGAGATTGTGAGAATCCCGTATAAATAATTAAAAATGTTATTAATTCACGACTATTTAAGTTTAAAATCCTATGGTTACAGAATGTTATTAATTATCTTTGCAGGGCCGAGGGACTAACACTCATGCATATACTCATTCGGTATCTGAAAGTCATCATGTTTTTCTCAACTTACACACTCTAAAATTTTACTGCTTACCTGATAATTATGAAGTGATTGGTATGTATTTTTTCTTACTTAAAAGCCCATGCTGCTACAAAACGAAATTATTTCTTCATCATATTTTTGAAAATCTCTATCTGTGATTTTCGGTTGGACCTATTCCCATAAAAATCTAGTCTTATCAGTAAAACCTACTTTAGTTATCATTAGTATTACTAGTCATTAGTATTGTAGTTGTATTAACTATTATAAATATAACTGTTTGACAATACAGAGTCCCAGTTGATGTACTTTGCCTAATTTTATTTGGAATA
Source organism: Calephelis virginiensis (assembly GCA_002245475.1). Taxonomy (NCBI): domain Eukaryota; kingdom Metazoa; phylum Arthropoda; class Insecta; order Lepidoptera; family Riodinidae; genus Calephelis; species Calephelis virginiensis. The sequence continues at coordinate 196,423 of NJDC01001276.1, forward strand.
TCTTCAATGCACATGGACATTTTTTTAACATTGTCAGGGATGCTTTGAAAGGAAAGTTTTGCTTTTATGCAAAGGTGCAATGCATAAAAGCAAAGGTTGCTTCGCTTTTATGGATTTTAAATGTAATTGCCAAATTGTACTATTTACTTTTAAAAACATCCATATAAAACAGTCTGTAAAAATGCTTTACTATGTTGTACCCAGTATGAGTCATGATGTCACCAGCCTGCAAATACGACTGCGGCTGATGGGAACCAGTTTTATGCTTTGTTTTTTTTACATTACAACCATTCATCTTTTATAAATAAAAAATATAAAAAATAAAATATAAAATTTTAGTTTTTTCAAAAATCAAAGCGTTATCGATTTCTTAAAATTTACTAGTATTTTAAATGTTACCCTGTGTAAACATTATTTAGAATATAAATTTTTTGTGTTAAATATTATTTTACTTGTTCTAAAATATATGTGTTTTATATAAAACTACACTCTAACCATTTACTTTGTAAAAACATTATATTGAAATATGCCTGAATATGATTCTTGTCAAATGTCAATTTGTATTTTCGAATATGTTTTTAAACAAAAGGCAAGTAGGCTAGTCTAGGCTAATAAATTTGCTTTTAATTTTCATATCAATTATGTTGAATTGAATAGAACTTTCAATACTGGCATGTGGCTTATATAACATATTTCATATTTTCAGATTCCTCTCTAAATGACATTAAGTATGTCTTGAATCCTGTGTTCACGCCTGAGCAAATAAAGCAATTGGACAAAAACATAAAAATGTCAAGGGCTATTGACGGTACAATGTACATGCCTGGTATTGTTGGATTGAATAACATAAAGGCTAATGACTACTGCAACGTCATTTTGCAGGTTATGTAAATTTTTTTTATGGCTGTATAGAACTTTCTTGGACTCAAATATTCCTTTGGTAATGTAAATTATTGGTTTGTAATAACAGGAAAAAATCTAATAAAAGTCCATAGATAACACTAATCCCTCGGCTTCGAATTTTGATGGCAGCGCTGCGTTGGCGGCGGCGGTAGGATTTTATGTTTAGGTAAATGTGTCCAAATGTGCTGTCGTGTTCATCCAGCAGCGGGGCTGGAGTGGGCGACGAGTGGTGGCGACCATGATATTCAAAGATATATAGTGTTGTGCAATTATATTATTACAATAATATAGGATGGACACCAATATGTAATAACAAAGATGTACACCATAAAAATAAAAATAGGATAATTAGCTTGATAGCTTCAAAAAAATGGTCGTAAGTTTCTAAACATATCCGGATGTAGTTGTATAATTTGGCGGGATATTGCCGTTATTCTTTATCATTCTGATAAAAGTCGTCTTTTCTTGCTTTATAATAGGTATCCTCATTTTTTTGTCCATAATAAGGCACAAATTCGAATTAAAAAGATTTTATCGCCCTTGCCCTGACATCATTTGCAAACAAAACCAAATATCTCGCTGACATAACACTACAACCGCTGCACTGCTATACTTCCGTTCGATCGGGCAGCTGGTTTGGAGAACGGGTCTGCGTTAACTGCGCCGTACCCGCTGCCACTTTGCTGCCCGTAAAGCTTGAGCTGGAGGCCTAAAAAAGGCATCTTTTGTTTTTCACATTTTTTTGATATATTTGATCTTTTGATATTGTAAATGTTTTTGGTGCATCGCAGTCCAGTCGCCAGGATCTAATATCCTGGCGCCTGGACTGGCGACTGTCAATTGTGCAAATCTAGTAGAGTGTTATGCATTAAGTCAATGCATAACACTCTACTAGCAGCGGTAGTGTTAGTAACGACCCGTCTCCTTGAGTGACCCTCCTTTTACTAGCTGCCAGGCGGCCTGGATATATATATATATATTAATATGTGATGCCAAAACTTCAGACCTTTTTACGAAAATTGTGCGGACGCAGGAGCATAAAATTTGGTACACTTATAGTTTATGTGTAGGAGAAGTGCAGAACGCTAATATTTCAACTTTACCCACACTACCATGCATTTTACACACACAAACAAATATACTTATTGATGTTGACGATAAAAGATCACAGATGGCGCACTAACTATTCAGGGAACAAAGTAGTTGGTCTTTAGAAATGAAGATGGCGTTCTTAGCAACAAGACATTAAAATTTGGATATTAAAATGGTCGAATCTTGACCAATGGGCGACCACTAGTTTATTTAAATGCAAGATGTGCTAATTTGTTTAAAAGACATGGATTGATTAAACTTGAATATTAAGGGGTGGGAGCCATTAGTCGATTATCAAACAGACACAGCCACTTCTTTAAATTGAACTTTATTTTTATTTCAAGGCATAACTTAGATTTTATTCTAATTTTTAAAACCAGCACTTAACTTCTCTATCATACATTTTTCGGCTTCTCATCTGTTCCAATCTCCTTCGCCACCCTATCCTTCTCTTTTCTATGTTTAAACCAAATGGTATTTAATCGCATACTGAGTTTTGTTTTTTACGTTTTTATGTGTGTTTGTGAATGGTGAGTGGAATAAACAACCATAGTCTATAGATACAATGAATATCGTATGTAAGTATGTCGCTCTCCTGTGCCCGGGTTGTTAGGACAATGGTGCAGTCTGCCGTTTTTCCACTCCTCTGGATCGAAACATAACAGTGTCATTATACAGATATAAGACGAACTATTTAGTCTAGTCTAACTGTTGCTTTTTATTTTAGTGTTTGGCACAAGTACGGCCACTCCGTAACTATTTTCTGAGAGAGGAAAATTATGCAGATGTAAAAAGACCTCCCGGTGATTCATCATTTCTTTTGGTCCAGAGATTTGGAGAACTGCTAAGAAAGTTGTGGAACCCGCGAGCATTTAAAGCTCATGTGTCTCCACATGAAATGTTGCAAGCTGTTGTTCTTTGGTCTAAAAAGAAATTCCAGTTTATAAAACAAAGTATGTGTATTATGTAATCACTAGCACCATGCTCTAAATTTATTATCACTACATAGCATAAAACAAACTCGTTTTCCGCTGTCCCTATGTACGCTTAGATCTTTAAAACTACGCAACGGATTTTGATGCGTTTAAAGTATCTTCATGCCCATATCCCCGAAGAGGTAGGCAGAGGTACAACCAAGACACCCACGACTAGCCGAAGACACTAAGTCCCACAATGTGATAGGTGGCAAGCCTATCGCCAACCGGGCGCATTTCCAATCCCGACCAACATTTTTTTAATTAGAAAATTGGAAAAATCCAAATTTCTTTATGTTGTCCGACCCGGGATTCGAACCCAGGACCTCATGCAGTCAAGTCCAACATCCGGACCGCTAGACCACAGAGGCGACCGCGTTTATTTTAATAGAATGTAGTGAGAAAAGTTTACGTAATCCTTTTATAATATTATAAATGCGAAAGTTTGTAAGTATGTATGTATGGATGTTTGTTACTCTTTCACGATCGAATGGCTGAACGGATTTGTCTGAAATTTGGAAGACAGATAGATTGTGACCTGGATTAACATATAGGCTATTTTTAATCCCGATCGCACACCGGGTTTCTGTGAAAACGCGGGCGAAGCCGCAGGTAGCAGCTAGTATATAATAACATAAGTTATCTACCTGTGCAAAGTTATGACGGGCTGCTAGTAAAATATAAATCTTTTATGTATAACCAATGGCGATAAGTCATCACCTTCATAAGTATTCAATTGGTGATTTCGAAAAGTCTCATGTGTTTTAAAATCACGGATTCACGATTCATTCAAGTATTTATGGGACTTGTAAAGTTGGCATGGTTTACTTCAACTCTGTAAAAATTGCATTATATGTAAGTATATCTAAATCTATTTTGGTGTTTCAGGTGATCCCATAGACTTCATGTCATGGTTTCTGAATTCTCTCCATATGGCATTGAATGGGACGAAGAAACCAAATAGTTCTATTATCTACAAGTCCTTTTTGGGACACATGAGGATATACACAAGGTATGTGGAAAGAATGACAGATGAAAGATTGACAAAGCAGATATACAATGCGAATGTGGATGGATGTAGGTACCCGGGGAGACCAAGGCTGACATTTCACGATCAGATCAATCGGATATTATCCGAGGGTGGTGTCAAGAGTCTCCGAAACCGGCGTGTTTGTATGAAAGGGTTATGAATGTGAAGGAAGCAAGACAGGTTTGTCAGGATCGTGAGGTCTGGCACTCGATACTCTCTGCCTACCCCGTAAGGGACTTGGCGTGAAGATATGTATGTATGTATGTGTAATATTGTATTAAATGTTTTGTTCTATTAATGATACTAGAATGTTTATAGATGGCTTGCTTGAGGAGTTTTAGGAAAACCTATGGATATATTCTCTGACTGTATCACATTATGGCAATCTGAATTAATTTGTGTTAGTAATATTCACAAAAAATCTGTAAAGCTTAAAAGTTAAAACATCTACTGATCCTTTTTTGTATATAGAGATAGTATAATATAGAACAAAAAAATAGCCTACCTATCATTCATTTCAGAAGTTATGTGATACAAGCAAGGAGAAAAATATATAAACATACTAATAGCTTCAGAAAATTTCCTATATATTAATGTTATTTGTATTGCCATATATTTTTTTAATTTTGTTTTTAACATTTTTTTTTATAAGAGATTTAAAGCTGCCAGCTGGAAATGTGTGTACTACAGTAGCACAGGACAGATTACGTGAAAACCACTAGAGAAGGCCGACGCCAAGAGGCGCACTGAGCTTAGGGATATTCTATTTGGTTTTTTTTTCTTTGGATTTTATATAGTTTTGTAATTGGTTGTAAAAACTAATATTTCTAGAAAGCTACCTCCTCCAGATGCAGATGATGCTGCAAAAGTGGACCTGAAGAGTGAAGAGTACAATGAAATGATTACCG
>NJDC01001276.1:213933-235479 GCA_002245475.1 Calephelis virginiensis
AACCCCATCCTTATAACATATTTTTTCATATTAAAATAAAGGATCAAGTTAGAAATAGTAAGATGGGTTCGCGTTCACCCTGGACGCAAACTGGCTAATTCGTAAAATTGGTATACCAGTTCATTGGTATACCGCGCCCACTTCATTTTAACTTTAAAAAATACAATAATCAATCAAAATCATCATTATTTTTATTCTTTTATTTATTTTCAAGGTCTAGGAAGTAATACAATCTTTAATTAAAATTAAAACATTGAAAAATTACGTATGATACGCACGCCGGTTCACTATTTTTTTTACTAAAATTATAGCTATTTGTTGTGTAACTTTTTTGTGTAGCTGAGATTCATTACATTTTTTTTAAACAGGAAAAATTATGAGAACAGTTCTTTTGTCTGTGTATGTGTGTTTCTAATATATTTTATTATAGGCAGAAAAGACTTTTCATTTCCCTAGTTTGTTAGTACACTTATTTTTAAGAGTTTTTTAAACAGTGTCCGCGATATGGACGCGAACAGGCGAACATACCCTACATAGAAATAAAACAAAAAAAAAGTGTGTGTGTACACACATTAGAAGTTATACTTCTTCGGCGAAATAAGATAAAAATCTTTTTAAAAACTAAAATGTTATCTATAGCTAACTTCATCATGTCGGTTTTTCGTTATTCGACGGTGTGCGCGCACATCGTAAAAATTTACCCTCATCATTTTTTCCTAACGCGCCAAAAGAAGTATAACTTCAATAAAATAAAACACAACCAATGTAAATTGAGATTTATTTTAATAATTAAGATTGACTGTTTCAATTGTTGCAAGGCTAGCATATATGACTTACTCCACCAACCAACCTCGAGGCTCTAGTTTAATTCCTAACGGAAGCAGGCATTTGTGTGACAAACATAAAAATGTCAGCATTTCTAGATCTGGGTGTTTATTAAATTTATTCTTTTTTTATGATATTGGAACGCAAATAAGCAGACAGATTTCCCGATGGTAAGGAATTCACACCACCTCGAGTCACCAAAGTTGGTAATGGTGCATTGCCCAACTGAGGCCGGGATGCGAGGCCTTGAGCAAAAGTAAGTTTACCGGCTACCCTCCTAACCAGAACACGTCAACGGCAAGCATTGATTGAAAATAGGTAAGGTGGTGGTACCAATCCGGGCGAGTTGCTGCGAAACTCTACCACCTAGTAGGATGTCACGGTGTTAGTGACGGTAAGCCTATGCTTGCCTTTTACGAGCTGTCTGACAGGAAAGCAGATTGTCTATTCTGGAAAGGAGCCCAAACCATCACAGGGATTACATTTGAATATTTCTATGTATTAGAATTGTTGACTAACACTCAACACAAGCTAATAATTTGCTAATTTTGGGGTCCGATTTAGTTTGTGCAATGTGCAACTTGTCCAAGGGAAGGAATATGAACTACTCGGATTGAATTTAAAACTAGACAAAGGACTTACCCTGTTTTTATAGAATATAAATGTTGGCATTGCACTGACACCTTGGGCACTAGCAGTTTCAGCACATCTGTCTACATCCACTTTGAGAAAAACTGCTCGTGGGAATTTAGCTGGTAATTGTTCAAAGAACGGAGCAATGCGTTGGCACGGCGGGCACCTACAATTAAATAAATATTCTTAAAATTCAAACAGTACCAAAAGTTTATATAGGTACTATTGATAGGACGATACTTACCAAGTCGCTGTGAAGTCGACAACCACTAATTTTGTCCCTGCACTGGCCATTTCAGATTGGAAGTGAGCTTCATTTTCTATAACAGTTGCTAAACCCATTTTTATTCTATTAGAACAATTTTAAGAAAGTAAAACAATGAAAATGATGATTCTTCACAAAAAAGACTTATTAATCCATAGACAAGAAATCATCCATCAACTTCAAATTCAATTGTCATTTGTCATCATTTCGTACAACTTGCAACATTACTCATGTTGCAAGTTGTAATAATTATTTAGCATCCATAGACTACATCGTATTTGATTGTAATAAAAGTACAACCATTAAGGCTATCTCGGCTCCAAAAGTTATAGGTAGGTAAAGCCTGAACTATACGATTATTCCTCATTCTATAGTAACCTTATTGACAATAATATTCCATTGCCAACAACTTTAGCCACATTACTTGCTACTCCTTCCACATTTTCCATATTAGCCTTATTTATTATAAATAATAACGTTAATTTATAATATGTAAATATTTAGTAAGTATGCCGCTTGTATTGTGTATAACTTATTTAATTGTAAATTTTTTCATTGTAATTTGTAAATGATCCTTTATCTTTATCACTTTCCAAATTCCTAATTTCCTTTTTTAAATTCTCCAAATGCTTCCTCGTTTTTAAACTCGACAAATGGCAGTTGTTAACACAATTTGTATTTTTTCTCTCATCGTTGTGTGCAGTTCAAATGGGGAAGAATTGAAAGTTTTTTCACTCGCAGCGTGTTCACACTTGCATTGAGGAAAGGAGTTTGATAACGCTAACTAGGTATGTATGAGTCTCATATGGAAATACTACATTCGAGAATACCTGTAGATTTATGTGATTTTTTTTTTACTATGACGCACCTAAAGTTCCCTATTTATTTATTTAATTGCACTGATGCTCACTATTGGTTGACGCTTGGCGACTAGCGAAGGGCTATATGAAAAGCGGGAAAATTTGACGATTTGCAAGAACCTTTTGTTTTTTTAACTTTCAGGTAATAGTCTGTTAATTAAAAAATGTTTTTTCCAGATAATTTGGTGGGTGGATGGCAGGTTAATAATTTATTAAGCCAAGCCTCTCACTTTTGTCAGACTGAAACATTTTAAGATCAAGTACTATTTTGTATTTTGAGCTCTAAAACCAAGATGATCAGTTATTGTACAGTTTGACAAGATCTTTAGACTTTAATCAACACGTCATGGGGTTTTTAATTAATTTTATAGTGCAGAACCTAAAGTAGTAAAATTAGATTTTGTAGTTTAGTTTTTTCCGTCCGAATTTAAATTTCTAAAATATATAATTATTTAAGAAACTTTAATTCGGACGAAGCCCATTTTTTTGGAATGACTAATGTGTTGCCAACCTCACGTTTTTCACAACTTCACCATGCTTTAAGAACGAAGCCGTTTAAGTGTGCTAGTAGGCAACTCTTAGGCAACATTTATTTAGATACTAATTTAACCCCAGAACTTCGCAAACGGTTAAATGAATAAAATGTGAACTTCTCAAGAGATTGGAATACTAAAAAGTATATCTACGCCCATATTCCCGAAGACGTAGGCAGAGGGACAACCAAGGCATCCACAGTTAGCCGAAGACATTAAGTCCCACAATGCGATAGGTGGCAACACTTTAGCGAACCGGGCACATATCCAATCCCTGGCAACATTGTTTTATTAGAAAATTGAAAAGACACATTAATATATAATATACACATTGTACATTATATTGATCTAATAAGGGACTTCAAGAAGTCAAGTCCGACGTGGGACCACTAGACCACAGAGGCGATAAACTTACAAAATATGGTTGTGAACTTTCGTGTATCATAATATTATGAAGATTAGCAGGTACTGTTTGGATTTAAATGGTACGGTAACAATTTAAGCGCAGTACAACTGCAAAATCGATGGGTACATACACAGGCGTTGTAAGCCGTGGTTGCTGATGATACCACGAGCCCTATACCTATCCTTTAAGCAAAGCCTCAATGACGGGGCTTTGTTGCCTATATTAATTTTTTTTATTATTACTTATATTGGAAGGCAAAAGAGCAGACGGATTTCCTGATGGTAAGAAATTCACGCCACCTCGAGACACCAAAGGTGGTAATGTTGCGTTGCCAACCTGACCCCGGGATGTTAGGTCACGAGCAAAAGCAAGTTTATCGGCTACTTTATCTTCCGAACCAGAATATGTCAACGGCGTGTAGGTACTAACGTTATGACGGCAGGAATAAGCTACTATTGCAAAGGCTCCCGGACCAACACGGGGAGATTTTCAATATTGTTGCCCATGTCATAGATATATTTTGGTGTACTGATGTACGAGGTTGAATTCAATAATTAAGCGCAGAAAAATTGCAACATCCGACTCTAACCATTTTATTCGGGAAGTACCATGTCTCAATTTCGTAATCCTTGGTCCCACATACATTTTATCAATATTCTTTTTTTCTTTATACAAGAGGAGGCAAACGAGCTAGTGGGTCACCTGATGGAAATTGATCACCGCCGCCCACGACATCCGCTAGTACTATTTATAACATTCTACTAGTAGTCTTAAGTTATACTTGATGTGAATAATTTTTTTACTTGACGACCTTATCAAGCACTAGTCATATCATGCTAAAATTAATATAGGACAACCTCGAAATCATGACCTACTTATCTTTCTAAAAAAGAACCATTAAATTCACTAGGCTATTAACGGAGTAATAGAGCAACAAACATACAAAAATTAACTTAAATAACATACAGTCTGATTGATAACCTCCTTCTTGTTTTGGAGTCGGTTAAAAAGGTAGCACAATGCTACAGAATTAGACAGGCATATTTTTTAAATGTGAAATGATTTTAATTTTATGTATAATTTATTTCGAAATTTGTTTTTTTTATCCGGTTCCTAAGTTACTTATTTTTATATTTGAAATTTAAGAACTATTTATTTCTTAATTATATTCTTATATACGAAGTACCTAATGCTAGAATTTAAATGTTTATTTATTCTAACTGTATATTTAGATATCTGTAAACAATAAGTGCTAGTAGGTACATCCTATTGTATTATTACTAATGGTCTGTAATAATAAGAAAGTAAAGGATGACAAATAAATAAAATAAAAACCGACTTCGTTTCATTAAGTACCCAAAAATAAGTATTTTCCTTGATTTTCCTCCGATCCATCATCAGGTCCTATTGGCAATTAGATTCCCTCGGAAGGTGCTCTTTAAAATGAAAAAAAGAATAATTTTAAACGGTTTAGAAATTACGGATAAATTGTTTAACATTCATAAAAAAATATACTTATGCCTACTTACTCATTTTGTTGCAGTCGTTTAAATGGCTACCACTACCTACCACTAGCAGCTTCTTGAAATTTTCGCTTAGATTTAATTGTTGTAGTGTTGGGTTTATGCTTTTTCAAAAGCTTAAAATATTTAGTTTGCATCTTGTTTCTTTTGACGAGCCGGTGAAGTCAGATAACGGCGTATCAATTTAAGCCACAATGGCAATAGCGGTTCTACGATTTGTTTGTCTTATCCTTGTATATATTACCGTTGATCCTTATGAATTGATTCTATTCATCTTGATAAATGCTTAACCATTACTAATGCAAATGTAGTTTCTCGATGTATACAGAGTGATATAAAAATGATCAGATTATGTGAGAGCTATAGAACTTAATATTATACGGTAGGTACGACATGTAGTGTAAAGTTCGCTTTCTAATAAACCCTGGTCCTGTTGCCAAAAATCGTAGAAAATGTGTAAGGTTTCCTGTGTTGGTCCGGGCTCCTATGCAGAATAGACCAACTGCCTTCCTGCCAGGTAGCTTATAAAAGGCAAGCATAGGCTCACCGTCACTAGTATTGTGAATTGACTAGGAGGTATAGTTTTACAGCGACTCGCCCGGATTGGTACAACCGCCTTGCCTATTCCTGACGCTTTAACGTCAGTGCTTGCCATTGACGTGTTCTGTTTCGGAGGATAAGGTAGCTGGTAAACTTACTTTTGCTCGAAGCCTAACATCCCGGCCTCAAGTTAGCAACGCACCATTAACACCGTTAGTGTCTCCAGGCGGCATGATTTTTTACCATCAAGAAATCCATCTGCTGGTTTGCCTTCCATTATAATAATAACAAAAAAGTTACGTTAAACTTCACACACAGGGCTGATTTCACCGAACATATTGAAAACCAAGTTTAGTAAAACCATGTTCAGTGTAAACGAGTAGGGTTAATTATCGGCTATGATTCCATTCATAAGATTGTTCATTAAAAGTTAAATTGACAAAATTCTTGTTTCCTGAGTATCTACCTACCATTTTAAATAGTTAATAATATTTTTTACCAATAAAATATTTATAATTTTTTACAAGAACCAAAATTTCTTTGACAATATAATTGACATGATTGTCGCTCTTGACAATTGACTAAACTCGTTTAGACGTTAATCGTGTTTAAATTCGACGAAAAAATCCAGCCTTAGAGATTTAAGGAACAAGAGTTTTTAAGTTATTTCTTCTAAGGAATAATAATATAGGTTTATAATTATTAAGTTGGCTGGTACTTATGGGGAATAGTTCTTACAATCAAATATTTTGTAATTATAGGATAGGATAGAAAAAGAATATATGCAATCGCTACTGCAGTAGACATGTATATCTGATATAAGAACCCAATTTAAATCACAAGTTGTGTTTGTTCAAAATAGGTCACGTCGAAGTCATTTCACATTTTCTTTATATCTTTCATTTAGGGAAAAAAGCAAATGCTTTCCTAACAAAGCCGTCGCTGAAGCCTAGTATTAAACAGTGTAAACGAAAGATAGTTTGCCTTCAAAATATAGTACATTTTTAAGACAGTAAATGTAGCAAAAAAATATAGTGTGTATTTTTTTTGTACGATTGCGGCTACAATACGGCTGTAAACAGGGCCGGATTAAGAGGTATGAAGACCTCATGGCAATAAAGGAGCGGAGACTCCTGGCACCAATTTTTTTTTCATGAACAATTGAAAAAATAACAATATTATTTAATTCGAGTTTTCTATGAATATTAATTAAAGAACAATGTAAAGGTAAAACAGTGAAAAAATATATCTAAGGAAAAGATATTGTTTCAGAATTTGAAAGTTTTTGACGAAGTCTCTATTTGTGGGTTCTTCGTTTATCTAGATACCAGGGCGTTTGCCTCGGTTCCTCTTCCCTAAATCCGGCGCTGGTTGTAAGCCTGATTGGAGTCAAACACTTGATGTCGCGTAAATTACGTATAAGCTTTAAAAAAATTCAGTGTTTTTCAAGTCATTTAACACATTTTTCTAAATTATTTTGTTGATATATTAGGAAATGTTGGAAATATTAAAAAGCGGACGTTAAGTTTTTTCAATTAACCCTGCGTAATCCTACTAATATTATAAATACGACAGTTTTCATGTTTGTTTGTTACTCCTTATCGCAAAAACTGCTGAAAGGATTTTCATGAAATTTGGCACACATGTAGAGGATAACTTGGATTGACATATACATACACATACATAGTTTGTATCCCGAAAAATTTTCTTGTGGAACAGCTACAACAACAACAGCTTGGGGACAGAGATTTCAATCTCCCACTGTAATTTGTATTGTGATTTGTTGTACCTTTTATTTAAGTTAAAGTCAGATTGTAATTTATATTTTAATCTAGTTTATATTGTCAATATTATTATTGAAAAAAGACAAGCCCGCTGAGTTTCTTTCGCCGGATCTTCTCAGGTGGTAGTTTATAAAAATGTCGACGCGCACAAATACCACTTGTATGGTTCAAGTGAATAAAGTTTTTTTCTGATTCTGATTCTGATTCTACTAGATGTCATCACTATTGTACTTTCAATTTTTTAATACTCGTCATCTATAGATACCAAAGATGTTATCGGTGTGTTTCCAACTTGCAACAGTAGCTGGGAGACTAGGGTCTTTGGCGTAAATTCGTTTACCGAATATCACTCTCCAATACGGAATAACACAGTTTTAAGTGCGGTCTCTATGGCGACAAGAAATAGTAATGCGGTTAGCGGCAGTACCATTAAAATAGGCGAGTCATATTATCCTACAAGTTTAACAAATTTCATTTCAAACTTGGCAATTTAAATTGCCATATTATTACAACTCTACCTATTTGTAAAGAGGTTCTGACAGTAATGTTATTCATTTAACACTAAGACTCAAGTTTTTCTCAATTTGTGAACGTCTTAAAGTAAATAAATGGAGTGGAAACAATAAAATCAGTGGCTTATCCTCAGATTACTCTTTGTTATAGCGCGATACAAAAACAAAGTGATTCCAAAAATGTCCTCCAGTCAATGTTGGGTAACAATAGTAACACCTTGCAGATGTTAGAGAAAATATTTCACTATTAGTTATTACTAGAATAATGAATGACAAAGTAATACTCATTTTAATGTTATTTTTACACAAATGTAATGGTTATAATGTGACAGTTAGTTTTAATGATTTGCCAGCAAAATGGGATCTACTTAAATATTTAAAATCATTACAAAATGTGTCTAAATATAATTGGTTTAATGATAACAAAATCGATTCCAATTTAGTTCTTGGTGTATTTTTAACAAATGGTAAGATATTTAATGAAGATTTTTGCTATCGCTTTTTACATCGAAAGTACACATTTAATTTTTTTTTAAATGAGAAACATACAAGGAACTTTGAAGTTGTTTCTAAACTAGAATAATTAAACATTTTTTGTTTGTTTTGTATGTTTTTCATCACAAATTTCAATATTGAGAGCTTATTATTTTTCATTTTGGTAACTTTTAAAAATCACCTTAAACCTTTGGAAGGGGGGTTAGCGTATACGCTTAGCGATACCGACGTCTATCGACAAGATTCGATTTTGATTTCGATTTTGGAACTTTGGATTTGGTATTTTAATCTGACTGCTAAGTTAGATTATGTTTTTTTGTGTGTTTATTTACGAGATTATTTGCAAATTATAGTTCTTAATTACTGTAGAAATAATTGACCGCCTCATTGGCACATTGGTTAGCATACACGCCTAGTTATACCGACTAACCGTGTGGTTCGGGTTCAATAAGATTAAAATTAATCTATATTTAAAATAAATTTGTATTAAATTATGGATATATAAAATAGATAAGGTATTTATTAAAAATGTTATTAAGTGCTGTAATTTAAATGTTAAAATAAGAAATAAAAATTTGATTGCTATATATTAAATCAAAAGTTGCATCGTGCATTCCTGATGGTAAGAAATTCACGCCGCCTAGAGACACCAAAGGTGGTAATGGTGCGTAGCCAACCTGAGGTCGGAATGTTGGGCCTCGAGCAACAGTAAGTTAACCGGCTACCTTACCTTTCGAACCGGAACACGTCATGACGTAATGGCGGCAGGAATAAGTAAGGCGATGGTACCAATCTGGGCGAGTCGCTGCGAAACTCTACCACCTAGTCAGATGTCACGGGGTTAGTGGCGGTAAGCCTATGCTCGCCTTTTACGAGCTGCCTGGCAAGAAAGACAGATGGTCCATTCTGCAAAGGAGCCCGGACCGACACGGGGACCAGAATATTTCATAAATAATGAAATTTCAGTTTATTTCGATTCACGACAAGATGTAGGTTTTTGTGTGATGAACATTTAGCTGTCTATAGGTCTGGGTATTTATTAAATGTATTCTGTTAAAGTATTTCTATGTATTACTGTTGTTGTTTAACACCCATAACACACGTGTATAATGTACTTAATAGTTAGATTCAATTTGTGTAATTTATCAATGGGTATTTATATACGACCCGCCCCGGCTGCGCACGGTTATGAAATATACTTATAAACCTTCCTCTTCAATCACTTTATGTATTAAAAAAAACTGCATCAAAATCAGTTGCGTAGTTTTAAAGATTTAAGCATACAAAGGGACATAGGGACAGAGAAAGCGACTTTGTTTTATACTATGTAGTAATATATGTTATATAATATGTGATATATAATGAATACATTAGTATATGTATAAATATCTAAATGTTCTTCACACAAATGCAGGCTGCCGTCTTGAATCGAACCTGAGTCTCGAGTTTGGTCGGTGGGGTTAGGTGTATACGCTAGCCACTCGACGAGTGGTATGCCTAAATCTTTAAAACTACGAAACTGATTTTGATGCGGTTTTTTTAATACATAAAGTGATTGAAGAGAAAGGTTTATAAGTATATTTATCGCCTCGATTAACGAGGCGATAATTATTTTATTTTGAAATCATGCAAATTTAGATTATATTGTTGTTTTGTTAAATGTTGTAATATTACGTAAATAATGTGTATTTTGTTTGTTTTCATGTCGCCATAAAAATCAGTACAACTAAGTCATATTTTATCCAAAAGTCCCAAAATTCCTAAAGAAGTAGTAGCAATTATAACGGAAATTTTCAAGAACAATGAAAACCTTTTAATATATTATCGTCAGAAGGAGATAGATCACTTGAAGCTGCATCGTCAAAAAGACAGGATAAGTAATGCGCCATTATTCATCATCATTAGCCATAAAGCTCGCATATAAATCCGACAGATGATCGGGACACTTTTCGAATAGCAGTCTCTAACTTTGTGATGGCGATTGCAAAACAGTCACGATAAAAAAGACTGGTGGAAAAAAAAGGCAAAAAAGTGCAATGTATCTTTAGGAAGGGCTATGTTCAGAATTGGAAGCATTGAATTCAGGTCTCTTTTTTTAAATAATAATTACATATATTTTAAGAAATATTTATAAAGCCGAAAGCCTAAGGTACTAGTAGAATATATAGTCTAACTACAATTTAGTATAATGTTTTAAATTTTTAAGATTATTAAAAAAACTAGCACACTATTCTAATGGCAGGTAATCGGAAAACACACTTGTCTATATCAAAGAGTATATAAATACTACGTAATAAGGGGCGGGACTTCCATAGATACATAGCAAACCCGAATTTTGTATGAAGTTTACTTAGATTGACACATGACACTTGACAGATAGGTATAACCCGTTTAATTTGAAAGTAAGTCTAAAGGTATTCAGATTTAAGGCAACTAGTGTCATATGATTTAGGTGAATAAAAAACATAGCAAACTTATTTTTTTTATATAAATGCTGCGCTACACTGGTCTATATCATTACACATATCAACGACGCTGAACTAAGGACTTCAGCTTCTTTCACCAAATATATTAACGGAACTGCTAGGTAAGTAAAACTACCAGCAATCGCTTGCTCTAAGTTGGAGCACGACAATAGCGAACATTAATGTTTTGTGACTGTCCCTATTACTCTGCTAGCTGCCTATGCCAGGTCAGTCTGTATGCCTGTGCTTGGTGAACTGTCCAGGAAATTTAAAAACTAACTTCTTGAAAGGCACAAATTATTTGATTTAAGAGTATTTGTATTATCTTTCAGTCACATTGTTGTATTCTAATATCTCCAACTGGGTATCTCGACTGGATAATATGCAATTGAAAAGAGTGCGCGCAAGTTTTAGAAGATTTCTCATATACCCTAACTCTTTCCACGAGTACGAAAAAGCGATTGATAATATGTTAGAATGGAGCCCAAATCCTGAAGAGTCCGGTAAAATACATTAGTTTTGTACTTTTTAAAACAACTACTATTTAAAATAATAATTTTAGCGTGGTAAAACTACAAGAAACCGTGTTTGGTTTCCCTGTGCTGATCCTGCTCTGTTTTGTAGAATAGACCATTTGTTTTCCTGCCAGGCTGCTAGTAGGAGGCGAGCAAAGGTTCTTGGGTCTCGTGGGTCTTTAGTATCTAACTACTTAAGACTACTGGAACGTGCTGCAATTCGTTCGGTTAGGGATATTTGTTATATTAGCTACATAAAAAAAACAATAAAACGTTATTAAATCAGATGAAGTATCATAATATTAATACGTGAAGCAAAAACAAATAAAACTTCGGGCCCTTTTTACAAAAATTGCGTGAACTGAGGAGTATGAAATGTGGCACACTTATATCTTATGTGTAGGAGAAGTAATATTTTGCAATAACAATGCTCATAAAGTGCATTAAATCTAACATTACACATACTACAAAAAATATATTGATAACGATAAAAGATCATAGATGGCGCACAAACTATATTCATAAAGATTGGAAACAAAGTCTTTGGTCTTGATAAATGAAGATGGCGTTCTTATCTAAAAGATAATAATTTAAAAAATTAAGACTAAAATTTATTATGATCGAATTACGACCAACGGGCGACCTAGTGTTCTTAAAACAAAGTATGAAACTATATTTAGGATACTATACCTAACATAAAATGTTTGTATGACTTTAAATATCGTTAAATTTCAAACTCTCTTTCAAACACCATAACTTTGGTTTTCGTCGCATTCAAATATAAGCCTTTCTTTACATTCTCCTTTCATAAAAATGACCAGTGTTTACGGCTCAGATTGTGTAGAGTTAAAAAGTACAGCATAATCTGTATAATATTATTACATTTATTTATATTATCATTATCTGTGATCTCATTATCATGATCCTGACGTAGTGACAACGGAATCACTTGGAAGTGCGCTTTTTCAAATACAAAAAGAAGTTTTAAAATCGGTTCGGAAATGATTGCAAATTCGATAAGAATACATAAACAAATATAGGGCTCAAACATATAATCTCCTTTTTCAAAGTCTGCTAAATATTCTGGTCGGGCTTTTAACTAAAACTAAAGTAATATATTAACGGCTATACTGGGAACTAATTAATGGTAAAAGTAAGATTCGATATTGATTCAAAAAAAGTCCTGTAATGTACAAGCAATAAGATAACTTGTAAAAAAAACAAGCACATAATAAACGTTTAATGCCCTTGCAGTTAAAACTTGAAAGTTTCATCTTTCCGGTCGCCGAACTAAACAAAATTGCCACTTTTAGGCTTCGTCGAGCAGAAAAATGTCATGCACACCTTGGGCATTATAAAAGTAAGGCTCTTAACACATGTTGGCTAACGTAGGCTTGGCCTCGTCCAACTAAAACTAAAACTATTCTTACTTTGCTACCCCATAAATGTAATATACCAACAATGTTTAGGAGCACCTCAGTAACCTCGTATATTTTTTCTGTGATATATTTTATACAATTTTATAATAATACCTGGATAACTAATTTTTTGTAGACGACAACAGGGATGTATTAAGTCCTTCCAAAGAAGGTGTTTAAATTTTTAGACATGTATTTTGCACATGTAATTAAAGATAATCACAACAAAAGTAACGTGATTAAAATGTTTTTTTTATTTGAGTTAACGCATATCGACTCGCAAAGGAGAAACTCCTTCGAGTATTTGATAAAATAATTGGTGGGTTTGTTTCCTATAAATGTTTCGTAGTCTCTTTTAATATTTTTTATTTAAATTCAAATGCACGAGTTATTTCTTAGTTCTTACGCACTTTATATATTTTCCCATATATTTTGTTAGATGTACTGAACACTGAATCCTGAGAAATGTTTATGTTTTATTCGTTTCAGACAAATGCTTATACTATTTGGCTTACAATATCGACAATCCAATAAGAGAACAAGTGACGAGGTGTGTAATAAATAGAGCTTGTCTTCAGTTTTTAAAGAACGGTACTAACATTGGATATCCTCTGGGGCATAGGTAGGTGTCAAATTGTTATTACATAAATTATTAAAGTAAATAGAAATAATTAACGCTAATTGACATTATGTTAGTATTGTTCGGAGCGTTTTTGGGTATTAACATAGGGTACGCATGCTTTCAACTTTTGCTGCTTTTTTGTTGTAAAAGATAAAGCAGCAAAAGAACATACGGTCCTTCTGATGCTTAACACCCTATATGTATAATATGTTTGATAAGAGTATAGGGGTCTTTCTGACATGAATATCTTGGTAACATAATCCATTAACGGCAATGATGATATCGACTTTTTAGCCTCTGTTCGCCTGTAACGAGCTGTTAGGGCTACCAGGGAGTCTTTCTCTATGACTTAGAGGTTTTTTTTATGATATTGAAAGGTAAACAAGCAGACGGATTTCTTGATGGTAAGAAATTCACGCCGCCTAGAGACACCAAAGGTGGTAATGGTGCGTTGCCAACCTGAGGCCGAGATATAAGGCTTCGAGCAAAAGTAAGTTTACCGGCTATCTTATCCTCCGAACCGGAACACATCAACGTCAAACACTGAAGTTATGGCTGCAGGAATAGGTAAGGTGGTGTAATTAATCCGACGAATCGCTGCAAAGCTCTACCACCTATTCAGTTATCAGATGTCACGGTGCTAGTGACGGTAAGCCTATGCTCGCGTTTTACCAGCTGTCTTGTAGGAAGGCACATGGTCTACTCTACAAAGGAGCGCTAGTGAGTCTAACTCAAATATCAATCTGTCTTTGAATCATTAGGTTCCTGGTTCAACATATTTTAAGCTCGTACTCTATAATCATCGAACCGTAACTCGTTAGTATAACCGTTGGAAGTTCGCCTAAAAGTGACGAATCGTTGCTCATAGTTACACAAAATGTTTCGAGTTAACAGACGATAACGAATGACCGTAGTGTGATGTTATATTATTCGTTCAAAAAACTACCCTAAGTAAAACGACTCGTTTCTTAAATATAGGAATCGGGCAATAGCCTTATGTTTTTGATTAGTTTAATTATTTATTAACATATTACATTTCTAAAGGATACTCTTAATTATTATTAATGCAATACTAATGAAAGGCTTCAATAAATGTATTTATTCTTATTTCAGGATTTTGATATTAATAACTGCACGGCTAAGTAAAGGTTGTTACATATTTTCCCCAAATGAAGACAGATTTCTCTTGGAAAACTTTTGTTCACTTGCCTATTTCGAGGTAGAATACATAGCTGCTAATAACTTCTTGCGGATTGATTTAATGCTGGAACTTTGTGAGTATCTAAAAATAATAGACAAAGTGCGTTTTTGTGTACATTTTTTTAAATGAAGCAATAGTTTTATTGTTTTACGTATCAGTTATAATTTATTACATACATATATATCTTCACGTCACGTCCCTTACGGGGTAGGCAGAGAGTTTCGAGTGCCAGACCTCACGATCTTGATATTGTATATCTGCTTTGTCAATCTTCCATCTGAATGACTCTTTCCACATGACCGAACCAGTGGAGCATGGCCTTCGTATTTTAACAACAACACTTTCTTTCAATTCCACTGTTACGAATGCGGTCAGCGAGCGTTACGTTATAATTTATTATTTTATAAATAGCCTATCGGTTTCGCTTATGACAGCATCACCAGGCCTAGAACTTAAACTACTAACTTTTTTATGTCTTACGGCAGCCATCAAGCTTAAGGCTCTCTTGATGGTAAAAAACCCGTTGCCTATAGATACCATATATGTTCTCTTTCTTTCTTTCTTTAGGTATTGGTTTTCTCATTAGTATTTTGCCATTAGTCAAGTAGAAATTTGCATCAATTTTTAAATCAATTTAAAAATTGTTAACACTTGTACTAATCCACTATACACTTTATTTAACACTTTCCGGCCAACCGGTTTCACTTTTTATAGCCTCATCAGGGCTTTGAAACTAAAGATAAAAAAGACTGTTTTAATTTAACGTTCAATACTTATTTGGTTGGATGTTACTGACGGTTATATGTGGGTACCATCAGTAACATCCAACGTAATGTTTGTGGTGAGATTTATCTTTTCCGATGATTAATTATCCACAATCTTATTTGATGTACGAGTATAATTACGCGTTACGCTGGTTTTACGCGATGGACTTTTAAACTGCTTCACACAATTTAATCAAATTTTTACACATTGTGCAGTTTGATCTAACCTGAAAGGTAAGATGTAGAACAGTGGTATCCAAACGGTAGATCGTGATCGACCGGTCAATCACGAGAGGTTCCACGGTCGATCTTAGAGGTTAAGCCAGTTAGTACCTACAAGATTTTATTTTCGAATTTCGAATATTTTTACCTACAAATGTGTGTAAATAGTAGGGAAACTATGTAAAACTGCCAATAATTACTTATGATCACAACATAAAAATAAAGCTGTCGATCGGAAACCCTTAACTTTTTCTCAAGTGGATCTTCACAGCAAAAAGTATAGTCACCACTGATGTAGGATATCTTATTTTAATAGATTCCTAATTTTAGGTTTTTTAAAATAAAAAGAAACTTTAGCCACAGCAATATATGACCGGGTCTGCTAGTCTTATGTCCTTTTTCCCTTGGGCATCGCGTCATGCATGAACAAATGAAACAACTTTGTTAATTATTGTTATGTTTTGTCAACTTTTTATGAAACAAAATTAAGTTTATTTTCATTTAATATGCAAATTTAAAGATAGGAAAACGGTTGTCAGGTCAGCTAGTAAGTTAAACGTTATTTTTTGTTCCAGTGTGCCTATGTTCTTTTGAAGGTTATAGCCAATTTTTGCGTCGCTCGTGGCTGGAAGAAGCAATTAACTTTCAATCCAAAAGTGGATGTTTCGGCCAGGATGTGAAGTTATCTGGGACACCGTTTGCAATACCAGATTCGGTGCCAAGTATACTACGTGATGATGACTGCAACACTCATACCACAGCAGTCGCTACCACCACCTTAGCTGTTGCACTCAGAAATATTCTGGAAAATTATTAATTATGTTTTATAAGCTGCTGCATCTATATTAAACTAGCTATTACCCGAGGCTTTGCTCGCGTGGCAGTTAATATATTTACTGATTATATACCATTAATAAGGACTTTCATGCAAACTTTCAACCTTTATTTAAGCCTTTTAGGGGTGGAATTTTCAGAAATGCTTAAAGATGTATCTATTTATTTTAATAAGCAGCCCAAAAATAAAGTTTCGTGTTTCTAACTTAAAAAATGACTGTCTTCGATACAAACTTTTAACTCCTATTTTACCCCTTAAGGGGTAAAATTTTCGAAATTCCGTCCTTAGTGGGTGTCTACTCAATAAAATCGCCTTCCTACCAGGTAGCTTGGAAAAGGCGAGGCTCACAGTCACTAGTATTGTGAATTGACTAGGAGGTAGAGTTTCACAGCGACTCGCCCGGATTGGTACCACCGGCTTACCTATTCCTGACACTTTAACGTCAGTGCTTGCCATTGACGTGTTCTGTTTCGAAGGATAAGGTATCTGGTAAACTTACTTTTGCTCGAAGCCTAACATCCCGGGCTTCAAGTTGGCAACGCACCATTATCACCTTTGGTGTCTCTAGGCGATGTGAATTTCTTAAGATTAGGATATCCATCTGCTTGTTTGTCTTCCAATATCATAAAAAAACGTAAAAGGCGAGACTAGGCTTACTATCACTAGCACCATGACATCCTACTAATGTCAGACGCTTTGATTGTTCCGGTTTGGAGGGTAAGGTAGCCGGTAAACTTACTTGTGCTCGAGGCCTAACATACCGGCCTCAGGTTGACAACGCAAGATTTACCACCTTTGGTGTCTCTAGGCGGCGTAAATTTCTTACCATCAGAAAATTCGTCTGCTTGTTTGCCTTCCAATATCATAAAAAAAACTTTGGGTTGGCCAGGCATGATTGACATAATATAAGGTGTCTATATTTTACTCACAGTTTTTTTAATTTTTTAATCTGAGTGGAGTTTCACAAGTTGAAATTGCTCCACTTCCCATTTAATAATGAAGCTGAAGTTTTGATGTTTTTGTAAATCGGATATCAATGTGAAATGATTATTACATAGAGCTGATCTAAGGAAGGAACCGGAAGGTGGACGTAGAAAACTCCTAAAATTCTCAACGTTGTCTCATAATGGTTGTAATTTTCTTACGCATTTGCTAGACTAATTTGAAGTTATCACTACGTCCTTTCAACGAAAGTAATAAAAAGAGACAAAACAATTTTTGCGCTGTCAGATTACTCTGTATTTCAACAGAAATTAATCTGTTACTCGTAAAGCGTTGGTTGAAAATGTCCCAATTTAACATGTCCGGACTAATCTGACATGGCTAAGTTGTTCCATCTCTTTCATGCATCTAAAATAAGTTTAGTTTGCTGCAGAATTACCACCAATTCCTTATTAATAAACCGATTTAGACTAAAGTAAGAGTAAAGTTAATTGGATTATAGTCTGTATCACAGTGCCTATAAAAAAAAGATGAGTAAAATAAAGAGTGGAAAAAGAAATAGATACCTATCAGTTAGAGCCACATCATACTTTAGTATAATGTGTAAATTAATGTGCTTATCCGAACGTTATTGTATGAAAGCGAGAGTTGGGTACGTCAGAAAAAGCATGAAAGTAGAATAAATGCAGTCGAAATGAGAGCGCTACGGAAAATCTGTGGTGTAACGCTCGCTGACTGCATTTGTAACAGTGAGATCTGAGAAAGAGTGGAATTGAAAGAAAGTGTTTGTGCTAAAATGGGAAAGGGCATGTTCCGCTGGTTCGGTCATGTGGAAAGAAAGAAAAATGAAACATTGACAAAGTAGATATACAAAGCGAATGTGGATGGATGCGGGTACCTGGGGAGACCAAGGTTGATATTCCAAGATCAAATCACTCGGATATTATCCGAGGGTGGTGTCAAGAGTCTGCGAAACCGACGTGTTTATATGAAAAGGGTAATGAATGTGAAGGAAGCCTGACAGGTTTGTCAGGATCGTGAGGTCTGGCACTCGATACTCTCTGCTTACCCCGTAAGGGACTTGGCGTGAAGATATGTACGTATGTATGTTAATTAATAAGGCCGATAGTGTTTGGGCTTATTTGGTACGTCTTTAATAGTTCTTTTCAAGTCTACTGCTTTGAATATTCCTTATATATTTATTTTTTATTCAACTTCATAAGTACATGGTACATTTTTTCCGGCGTCTTCAGTTGCTCGGGCCAAATATCTCGGACCCTGAATATAATAATTAACCAACAAAAAAGATAAGTAAAAGTAGGTATTTAGTTGTTATTCTGGCATCCCGAGGGACATCCGGAAGTTAATGATGCAATATTAATTATTGTTACTTCCGGTCGACATTGCCACCGTACCTCATTTGAAGCGAGGTCGTCAACTTGTCAATCGATACATTCTCTGTGGAAAGACCTTAAAAAGAGGAAGCAAAAACGTTCATACACGTTTACCTTAAACAGGCGTTTAATTAGAAATAACAAAATGTAAAGTGTAATTTTAATATATTAGATTGTTTTTGTTGATTTTAAGGTTGTTTGCTAAATGTAATGAAGTATCTTCACGCCCATATCCCCGACGTAGTTAGAGGCACAACCAAGGCTACCATGACTAGCCAAAGATACTAAATCCCACAATGTGATAGGTGGCAAACCTATCTCCAACCGGGCACATATCTAAATCCCGGTCGATATTTTAATAGAAGATTAAAAATAGAGATTTTCAATTTTTTTGTCAGCCGACCCGGGGATCGAACCCAGGACCCCAAGAAGTTAAGAACAACGCCGGGCCAATAGACCACTGAGGCGATTAAATGTAACAACTTACCAAAAAAGTAGTTCCTTACAGCAATACAACAAAATCCTCATTTTTTAAAGTCGTTTAAAACGGGGACGAAGCGACAGCTAGTTAAATAAATAAAAACTGTTGACCTCCCTCAGTAAAAGCAACATAGCGTCTCTTTTAACTTGTAAATTAAAATTCGGCTCGTACTCCTTTTGTGTCACGTGTATAATTATTCGTCTAACGGTGTATTGATTTCTTTGTTAGTTCATTCCATTTTAAGAAACCAATGTCGTCATATTACAAAAAAGACGGGTCGCACTTCGGAAGTGCCGGCAGAAGTGGAAACTTCAACATTAACGTTGTGCATTTTTGATATTTTGGAATGGTTAGGGAATAATTTTGCACGAATTGTTTTAATTATCAGTATGAAAGTACTATCATTTATGGGGTAGGATACAATATTCATTTATTGCACCATCGCACACAAACATGACAGTCTTACGAATTTTCGATCTGGCGATCTGACGCGAGCTTAGAAGTTTTTACCCAATCCAAAAAAAGCGGGCAACGCCGCCAAAGAAGTTTTCACTTCAAAAACGGTAGCAGGGGTTGCAACGAAGTTCGTATTATAGCAAGAAGTATCGGAAAAAGATCTTGTTATGCTTTTTCTCGTATCGTTTCCATCCCGCGCAGTGTACCGCGCCATAAGAAACTTCGTCGCAAAAGCCACAGTGTGAAATTTGTAAGGAGTAAATGTCGGATAGTGATTTTGGAACGAAGTTCCTTATTGCGCGTTGTGAATGGGGGCTAGACGGAAAAAAATCTTACGAAAATGTTGTCACGACACTTTTTGCTCTGTAGTCTAGCGGTTCAGTAGTTGGACTTGACTGCATGAGGTCCCGGGTTCGAATCCTGGGTCGGACAATTTATTTACATTTTTTTTTATTTTTCATTTTTTATTTTTTTTATCATCATTATCATTTTTTTTATTTTTTTTTATATTTTTATTTTCTTTTTTTTAATTAATGTTTCTCTGTCTGTCTCTCTCTATAAGAGAGATAGAGATAGAGATTACTAGAGATTGATAGAGATTGAGAAATAGAGGGGGGAGAGAGAACTTCGTTCCATCCGGGTGTCCCTTGACACCTCTCAACTTTTTATACTAATTTTGTGATAATTAACAATTTCGAACGCAGCAAAGCCAAACATAGCTATGAACCTACCACATGCGTAATATCTTTTTTGTACTTACAGAATTTTTGTGGATTTGTTACAAAACCAAAGTAACGGTGTTTGAAAAAGACGTAGGTAAAACAGATGTAAGAGTTTTGGTTGATGATGTAATGTTGGAGCAAGTGGAAGTGGAAGTTGGGGGAAGGTATACCGCGGATGTGGAAAGAGTGTGTGTGTTTTGGGAATAGTGTGAATAGAGCGCTGCATAATCGAGGGAGCGAGAAAGCGAGGTTTTAAGTAAAATATTATACTCGCTTTGCATATTTTTTGTGCTTTTTCCAACGTTGTTGTTGTGTGTATGAAATAGTTCGAGAGTAAGATAAAAGCGCTCGAAATGAGAGCGTTACAGAAAATCAGTGGTGTAACGCTCGCTGACCGCATTCGTAACAGTGATATTCGAAAAAGAGTGGGATTGAAAGGAAGTATTGGTTTTAAAATGAAAAAGGGCATGCTCCGCTGATTCGGTCATGTAGAAAGAATGACAGATGAAAGATTGACAAAGCAGATATACAATGCGAATGTGGATGGATGTAGGTACTCGGGGAGACCAAGGTTGACGTGCCACAATGAGATTGTGTGGATATTTTCTGAGGGTGTTTTTAAGAGTTTTCGAAACCGACATGTTTGTATAAACAGGGTAATGAATGTGAAGGAAGCCAGGCAGGCTTATCAGGATCGTGAGGTTTGGCACTCGATACTCTCTGCCTACCCCGTAAGGGACTTGTTATGAACTTGTTACAAAGAAACTTCGTCTAAATTTTTCGAATTTATTTGTCGGGAACAATTTTACTCCAGTTACTCTTGTTATCAATTCTACTTTTTTCTTCATCAGTTCTGTTTTTCAAACTACTTCGACCCGTTTTATTCTTAGGTTTAATTACGTAAAGCGTAAATCTAAAATAAAAATTATCATAACCAGCTGTGCAGCAGCTTGCTCGGGTAGGTATACACCTTTAGCAATTCCTGCGGCCATAATAACTCATGTTCTGACTCGTAGGGTAAGGTATTCGGTAGACTTGCACAATAGGTCTAACATCACGGCCACAGGACAGCTACTGTAACATCTATGGTGTTTATAAGGCACGGTTATCTATTACCATCTGGAGCGTTATGT
>NJDC01001276.1:235676-246232 GCA_002245475.1 Calephelis virginiensis
TATTTCAATATAATTAAGGGACGTTTTAAATTATGAAAATAGTACTGTGGAAATTTACTGATATTATGGAGGCTTCAGACAAATATAATAACATATACCTAATGTGTATGTGGATGGATATAGGTACCCGGGGAGACCAAGGTTGACAGTCCACTATCTGTTTTAAATTATCTGAGGGTATCATTATCATTGGTTATATGTTCTTATTTTTGACTCGTCAGTCAAGCCTCCATAAGGACAGTAAAATACAGTACTATTTTTATAATTTAAAATAAAAAATCCCTTAATTAATATTTTTTCCGGGTTTTGTCCTTACTATGATATATACACGACAAAAAAGAATTAGCAAAATTGGTCCACCCGTTCAGACGTTTTGCTCTGACCAGTCGAAATGGAGATTCATTTTTATATCTATAGATATATTACATATAAACATACATACATATATACATACATATCTTCACGCCAAGTCCCTTACGTGGTAGGCAGAGAGTATCGAGTGTCAGACCTCACGATCCCGACAAACCTGTCTGGCTTCCTTCGCATTAATTATCCTTTTCATGGAAACACGACGGTTTCAAAGACTCTTGACACCACCCTCGGATAATATCCGATTAATCTTATCGTGAAATGTCAGCCTTGGTCTCCCCGGGTACCTACATCCATCTACATTCGCATTGTATATGTGCTTTGTCAATCTTTCATCCGTCATTCTTTCCACATGACCGAACCAGCGGAGCATGCCCTTTCGCATTTTAACACCAACACTTTCTTTCAATCCCACTCTTTCTCGGATCTCACTTTCTCAGCGAGCGTTATACCACAGATTTTGCGTAGTTAAAATCTATACTATCTATACTAATATTAAAAAGCTGAAGAGTTTGTTTGTTTGTTTGCTTGAACTTTCAGTGTTAGAAAGTCCATTTATTGAAGAAGGCTATAGGCGACACATCATCAAGCTAAGAACAATAAGAGCGGAGCACCATTGATAAAATTTTTTAAAATCGGGGATTTTTTCCTATTGAGAGCGTGCGCTGTGTTAACGGCGAAAGTTTCGTAAAAATCATGTATGAAAGAATTGTTCCCCTTTAAAAGTCCTAAAAAAAGTCCGCGACAGTACATTTCTATCTTTTAAGGTTAGCTCACTATAACCTTTTTTATGCTAACCAAATTTGTTTCAAAATAATGCATTATTTGCCAAGGTTATTTTATTAACACGATGTTAATCTTTATCCAAAAAAAAATACGTTATTCATCACAAGTATTTAATTTAAAACAAAATTGCATTTCACATCACTCGATTTGAATGAATATCTTAGGAGATATCGCAATTTTAAATAACACTAACAAATAGAATATAATCATCGTATAATACGTTAACACTATAGTTTAAAGACCGCGCGACACAGACGCGTGGTATGCGCGTGGTTGACTACTTATGGAACGGTTGTGCTCAGTGCACTACTTTCTAAATTGATTCTTTCCAGAACATCATCGAGTAATACTTTTTAGATGACATTTAAATTTTAAATAAAAATAGGTTCAAGTTTTAAGAAGGACGTAAACGGCCTACGTTTTTCATCTTAAAATTTTAACGAGTAGCGTTGGAGAGTTAAATATTAAATAAATAGACTACGCGCGCGAAGCCGCGGGTAGCAGCTAGTGGTATCTATAAGTCGTAAATAAGTAAGATATTTATCTTTACGCCCATATCCCTGAAGAGTTAAGCAGATGTAAAACCAGGGCACCCACGTCTAGCCTAAGACACTAATTCCCACAATGTGATAGATCATATATTCAATCCCGGGCAACGTTTTTTTTCATAGAAAATTGAAAACACTTATTTTCAATTTTTTTGTTGTCTGACTCGGGGATCGAACCTCGGACCTCGAGAAGTCAAGTCTGACCCCGGACCGCTAGACAGCGGCGACAAATCTATAAGTAGTTATTTTCTGTTACCATCAGAAGACCCGTGTGCTGGTTCGCTGAGATTCAGTGTTATTGGTTTATCCAATGAATATCTGAATTAATTATTATCTTAGGTAAAACACTTATAAAACATACAACCAAATTGTGGATCCCCTCCTTTTTTGCAAGTCGGATGAAAAAGGTTTCTGTTGCGATTATTTGCGAATTAATCTTAATTCACACTAACGCCATAAATGTGATAAGTACCTGGATGTTTTTTTTTATAAATTGTGTTTTTTGGAAATTATTTTGATGTACGATCCATAACGTAAAATTTCTTAGCAAACACTCATTGACTTCGTGTCACTTAACAACGCCATCTGCTGGAACAACTTCATTGCTCACAAAAAATAGTATCATTATTCGCCAATAGATGTCAGGAAGAGTCGTATTTTTTTAGTTTAAACACGAACAAAATTTTCAGTTTAAACACGAATAAAATGACATTTTCTAAAAATGATTCCTAGAATTATTAGATATGGTGATTTATTTGCCCGAGATTCAAGCATAAGCGCTTACATCGATTGTGACGAAATAAGTTGTGTGGGTAAACGGTGATGTAAAATCGCCTCTGTGGTCTAGCGGATCAATTGTTATACTTGACTGCATGAGGTCCCGGGTTCGAATCTCGGGTCGAGTAATAAAAAGTAAATTGGGTTTTTCTAATAAAAAAAAACGTTGGCCGGGATTGAATATGAGCCTGGTTGGCGGTAGGCTTGTCACCTATCACTTTGTGGGACTTAGTGTTTCGGCTAGTCGTGGGTGTCCTGGTTGTGCCTCTGCCAACCTCTTCGGGGATATGTGCGTGAAGATGCTTTTTTTATGAAATCGAATAAGGACTTTTTATGTACATCGCTGTAGTAGTTTCCATTTTCCATTGACCATCTCGCTGGTCGAGGGGCTAGCATACACGCTTAGCTCCACCGACCAATCGTGAGACTCGGGTTCAATTCAGGACGAGGACAGGCATTTGTGTGATGAACATTAAGATGTCCGCATCTCCGGGTTTAAATAATTTATTTCTTTGTATGTTTAAGTAATCTCATGTATTAGAATCATTGATTAACACCCCATAACACAAGCATATAAATTACCAAAGTAATTGATGCACATAATACACAAAATTGTATCTCATCCAAGTTAATGAATATAGGTATAGTAAAATGAATACGTGATGCCAAAACGTTGGATCCCTTTTTAAGAAAATTGCGTTCTTATCAACAAGATATTAAAATTTATTATGGTCGAACTTCGACCAATGGGCGACCACTAGTATTCATTCATTGTATAACTTTGAACTGAAACCAAAATCTTGTTATAAGTATATTCACACCCGTATTTCTAAGGAAGTGGGCAGAGGTCCAGGGCAGCCACGATTAGGGTGCTGCTTGGGGTGCCACAATACAATAGTGGCAAACACCTAAATCAATGCCGGGTGTCGTTGTTTTTGTTAACAAAATATATACAATTTGAGTTCTCCGATCTTTGTTTCAAAAAGTATTTTTGCTTATTAACATTGAAGAAGGAAAATTAGCAAATTTTGCTGGCAACATTCCTACTCTGACATAATAGCGAAAGGTGTCGCTATTATGCATGAGAGGCAACGGTCAAATGGGTTAGTCATCTTTATTTTATTACCGTTTGATGATTAAAGTGTAGACTATTCTTGTTATTGTATACTAGCCGACCCGTTGAACTTCGTATCGCTCAACATTAACACTTTTTAACAGTTTGTATGGATTAAAGCATTACTATTCCCAGTTTCCCTGCAATTTTCCCGGTTTGAATTAAATATGAAAGACAAAATTATGTTATAACATAACCTACGCTATTGCAAAAAGGAAAGAAATCGGGTATATTTGTGTTTGTATGCAGTCGTCAGATTATGTTCTTCTTTCTGGTAAAAAGGAAAAAATATAAGTATCTTGAGTATTTCCACATTTCGCGTTAATTTTTTAGATAAATATTTTTTAATTTTGGAATAACTTCTAAGATTTTTAATGAAATTCTTTGGTTTATAAAGCTACCACGTTATTCACGAAACGCTTAAACTGAGTAATGTATTAACTTGATAAAGGTTAATAATGTATCCGTTCAAATAGCTTCACTTTGACTGTAGGTGCTATTAGTCAAATTTTTAATAGTTAACAAGTTTCTTTAAATATAGATATAGTCTATGTTACCTTGCGGACTTTATCGTTTATAGATCTATAAAATATCTCTAAAAAGTCCCACCATAATAATTATATGGTTTTGTTTTAACAGTTCGGGTTTTGGTAACGTTTTCGATAAAAACTACAATGAGATTTTTTTCAATATAAAAAGTATCTTCAGGCCCATATCCCCGTAGAGTTAGGCAGAGGCACAACCAGGGTACCCACGACTAGCCGAAGATACTAAGTCCCACAATGTGATAGGTGGCAAAGCCTATTGCCAACCGGGCACATATCCTATCCCGAGCAATATTTTTTTTTATTAGAAAATTGCAAATACCCAATTTTATTTTGTTGCCCGATTTGATCCGATTTATTATTGTTTCAATATGTTGGACAAAATATGTCGTCCACCAGTATAGCAAACTATCCGATACTATAAACGATGCTCAAACTTCGTAACCTACCATAATCACTACCATAATGTATTGCAAATAAATGAATTGAAGTGAATACATCTATATTTTAATATCACAAAATATTGGTAAAAAGAAAACCAATTTAAATCTGTTGCTTTCGACTTTATCGCTAACAGACAGATAGACAGATGCGTCATGGAAGCTTTTATGATATACTAGCTACTACCCGTGCTTCGCAGGCGTATAAAATATACATATAAACCTTCCTCTTTAATCACTTAATCTATTAAAAAAACCGCATCAAAACCCGTGGCGTAGTTTTAAATATTTAAGCATACAAGAGGACATAGGGACAGAGGAAGCGACTTTGTTTTATACTATGTAGTGATAATGATATCAAAGTCGTAAATCATAGTAGATAAGTACAAACCTATTTATTATTTCTGTCATAATAAAAGTGTTTGCTAAAACCTTTTTATTTTCAAAAGATTGTGAACTTTGTATACTTAGCTATAAACTTGAATTTCGAAACTATGCTGTTAGATCTAAGATATCAGCGCACTAAGTAATCACCAGTGAGTGACGATAATCAATCAAAAAGCTTTATATCGTCTAGCAGTTATAGGTGCCAAAACGAATTCCATAAAAAGACAGTGCACGTAGTCTTCTTCTTTCTTTAAGTTTTGGCCTTCACGTAGTATTTAGCCATTAGTCAAGTAGAAATTTGCATCAAATTTTATATCAATTTCAATTAATTTTAAGTTGTCATCAGTCGTCAGTAAGTCATGTCAGGCTCTTGGGTAAAGCGGTGGCGGTGGTTACACAAGCTCATGTAACGAGATTTGGCGGCAACGAGAAAATATACGATACGCTAATTTCTTTATAATTATTTCATTTGTGCACTTTCACTGAATAAAATTGTACAAAATGCCACCAAAATTGACCAATTTCACTCAATATTAACACGAAATTCAATAATTATGAAAAAACTTCGACCATCTTTTCTCTCGATGGCGCCAAAACTCAGTGCACGTAGTCTTCTTCTTCTTCTTCTTTCTTTAGGTTTTGGCATTCACGTTAGTATTTAGCCATTAGTCAAGTAGTAATTTGCATCAAATTTTATATCAATTTCAATTAATTTTAATTACTCATCAGTCATAAGTCGACAGTAAGTCATGTCAGGCTCTTGGGTAAAGCGGTGGCCTTTTTACACAAGCTCATGTAACGAGATTTGGCGGCAACGAGAAAATATACGATACGCTAATTTCTTTATAATATTTCATTTGTGCACTTTCACTGAACAAAATTGTACAAAATGCCACCAAAATTGACTAATTTCACTCAATATTAACACGAAATTCAATAATTATGAAAAAAACTTCGACCATTTTTTCTCTCGATGGCGCCAAAACTCAGTGCACGTAGTCGTTAATTGTTGCTAAAATATTGCTTTATTTTTTTGGCTGTACAGTGACAGCCAGTGGCACGAATTTGCTACCGATTTAGGCTATGACCCCACGTTCGGCTTACTGGCCTCTGAACGTGTTTAATGTCGACCGTCTAGCCCATGCTTTAATATTCAAAGTGAGTTTTGAAACCGAATTCAATCATTAAAAGAAATTAGCATAGAAAAGCTTATTTTGTTCTAATAGACAATTTAAAGTCGCTTGAAGTGTAAACGGCCGATGGTCTTTTATTATGCCAACAATGTCCCAGTGCAATGACTTCACTGTGACACAGATTTCATTGCTGTCTTGTTATGTGTGCTATTGATGTATTCTATGTAATAAGTATTAATATTTGCTTAGCAAAGGCTCCGTATACATTTGTTAATTAGCTAATAGATGCAGCCCGCGACTTTACTGGCAAAGTGATTTACAGTTAGTGATGGGAAAGAAAGATGTTACTGTTAGCATGTCTTGATTCTAAGTATCTTCACGCTCATATCCCCGAAGAGGTAGGCAGAGGCACAACCTAGGGCTAGGCGAAAAGTACAATGTGATAGGTGGCAAGCCTATCTCCAACTGGGCAAATATCCAATCTCGAGATTTTTTTTTTACTAGAAAATTAGAAAAACCAAATTTTCTTTTTGTTTCTCGACCTGTGAATAGCACCCGGGACCTCATGAAGTCAAGTCCAACTGGACCACAGAGGCGATATCTTCAATCAGTGTGAGTAAAAGCTAGTAGTTTTAGAAAACAAATAAAGTAGTTGTAGTTAAAATGAGGGAGATCTTGATTTCTGATCACTAGACTGTTTTCAAGTATCTTCCAAAGTATAGTCCAAGTATGTTTAGAAAATACGAAGTACCTACTAGCTGTTGCCCGCGTGGTTAATGGTCCTACAGGAACATTTTTTTTCTTGATATTTAGGGATAAAAACTATCCTATATGTTAATCCAGCTACCCTCTATGTGTGTGCCAAATTTCATGAAATCGGTTTAGCAGATTTGCGTGAAGAAGTAACAAACAAACAACCATACAAACTTTCGCATTTATAACATTAATAGTATATAATTTAAGGCCTCTACTAAATCAAACTTTATGTATGAAACGTACTTCCTTGTATATACTTTTTTTGTGTGTTTGTTACAATTTTTTTCAGTAGACATGTTTGTTGTTTATTGTTAAAGTGAAGGTGAGATTAAATCATTTTAAATGTCCATTAAATTTATGTGCATTGGTATTTTTTACCTATGTTAGTCCGAGACCATTGTGTAGAATAGGCCATCAGCCTTTCTGCTATCACTATCCACACCTTCACCTTTTCAGCGCCTTCGAAGCGAGGCTGTCGGAGTGAGTCAGGGGAATTTCTCCAGCCAGCACGGTTTTGCACGCCTAGGGATCGACTCCAACGGTCGGAGTTACTAATCTTTCAGCGCGGGAGGCCCGGTGAGGACCGGACTGTAGCCAAGGAGCGAGTAGGCAAATGTAAAAGCGATCCCATCTCGCTCCTAACCGGGCGGCATGATAATCATCGTATAGTTTTTAATCGATTCGAGTCTAGCATTTTTCCATATTCGAGGGGATTTTCCATAACTTAAAAAAATAACGTTATCCACAAGAGCACTGGCGGTAGTAGTATTCGACAACTCGCCGTAGTACGGATTAACTTCTTTTCCTATTTTTGCCGCCATATTGACTCTGTCACTTTCCTGTCCGGAGGGTAAGGT
Organism: Calephelis virginiensis; assembly: GCA_002245475.1. Lineage (NCBI taxonomy): Eukaryota > Metazoa > Arthropoda > Insecta > Lepidoptera > Riodinidae > Calephelis > Calephelis virginiensis. The sequence goes on from NJDC01001276.1 coordinate 243,389, forward strand.
CGCCGATGACCACATTAAATCTAACACCATAACCACAGTATTGTATATCTATGGTATGTTTTTTGAGTGACTAAGGGCCACTTGCAAGTTCCTGGATTAAGTATTTAACACTTAGTTAGCGTCTAACCAGGGTTAAATCACCTTATATTTCACAGTTTAACTCAACATTAAATGCATCCCGGGAATGTGCAAGTGGCCCTAGTTTGGCCTAACCTCATTAGCCTTTCCCCCTATAGCGTCTATAGGCCACGATTGCCTCTTGCCATCAAAAGAGTACTTTTTCGCTGTCTTATGCCATAAAATATCTAGGGGTGTCACAATTTTAAAATTAAAAAATGTAGATATGTTTATTAGAAGATAAAATTAGTCATGAATTGCGTATAGTCTGCAAAGGCGTAGCAATCTCTTACGCAGCCTAGTCTGTGGGTGTCAAAAAATGCATTGTTCGACACAACAATGGTGGCATCCTTGCAATATCATTGTGCTTTATAAAACAATGTTATAGAATGTGAATGACACAAAGCAATTTTGGCCCTATTACAATGGCATAAGAACTGATTAATATATGAAAGTTTGAGACGTATATTTGTTCATAAAGTATTCGAGAGCTGCATCCGATCCAAGGATCCTCTGTGATTACAGGCATCGATTGCGTAAATTTATGCTAAAGGATAGACAATTGCTTACTACATGTTAAGGGATCGTTTTATTTAACACTAGCGTAGGTACCCGCGTCTTTGTCAGCGATGTCTACACTGAACGCTTCATTTAGTCGTAATAGGCAGACAAACTTTTGTTTTTTTTATGATAATGGTGGGCAAACAAGCAGACGGATTTCCTGATGGTAAAAAGTTCACGCCGCCTAGAGACACCTAAGGTGGTAATGGTGCGTTGCCAACCTGAGGCCGGGATGTCAGGCCTTGAGCAAAAGTAGGTTTACCGGCTACCTTACCCTTTGAACTGGAACACTAACAAGCGCTGACGTTATGGCGGCAGGAATAGATAAGGCGGTGGTAACAATCCGGGCGAATCGCTGCGAAACTCTACCACCTAGTAGGATGTCACAATGTTAGTGACGGTAAGCCTATACTCGTTTTTTACGAGCTGCCTCTCAGGAAGGATTATTGTACACATAGTAGTATTGTGGGACTTAGTATCTTCGGCTAGTCGTGGGTGCCTTGGTTATACCTCTGCCTACCTCTTCGGGGATATGGACGTGAAGATACTTTTTTTTATATAGTATTAGTATGGTTAGAATTCATTGCAAAGTTAGAACACTATCTTGAGATGACCTGTGCGTTCAAAAGTTTCTTTACACTCTAGATTCCAAGTTATTTGCTTTCCTTACCTTGCAACTAAAAAAAAAAGAAAACTTGATTCCGCGTAAACCAAATAAGCCAGAAAATTTGCAAATGGCGGCTGACGAAATAATAACTTGGTAAAGGCGTATACCCATTATCTGAGTTACCGCTTCATTACTACAGTCATGCAGCACCTAAATACCAGGAAAGAATTATAATTTTCAACACAGATAAAACTTTTGCCATAGCTCATCGTGTAAATAACTCACGATATGAATTTTAAACCCTACAGCTACTGAAATTAAGTCCAGTTTTATCAAAATTAGACAAAATTTGAAGTAGAACAAGTATACACATCTATAAATATAAAATGATGACCATTTCACGTGGTCATCGCATCAGGCGTGAACGGATGGACCAATTAGATAATTCTTTTTTGTTTGTGGTAGTTATTGTCCGGAGAAGGTTCTTATGAAGAAAAATACGGGATGCTGTATTAGAAAATTGGAAATATAATGTTTTTATACATTTTAGTAGTTAAGTCCCTTTCTGGGACCGGCTAAGACCTTTTGGCCGTGCTGCCACGCACGTCTTCCGTATTAATATAGTTTTCTTTATTTTCAATGTACTTCTGAAGTTTCTTAATATGTCATTTACCCCTTTTTAAATAGCCTTTTTCTTTACTAAGTTCACAGGTTATTTAAGTCCTTGAATACGTCTTTAGTTTTATAATTCCTTAAGTTTCTCAGTAATTTTTTTTATAATATTTCATATTCTTGAATTTCCGATTACATACACACATATTATAAAATTAAAATGCTGAATGCTAAAATCATTTTCTTTCACGATGGTGCCAGAACTTCCACGACGATGTTTAATATTTTATTATTAATCTTTTGTTTTCCCTCTTTCTCATAAAACAGTTTCATATTACGTCAAATCATATCTTAATATTTCATTTCATTTGCTGGTTTCGTCTTCAATCTTTTTTCTTATCCAGGTCGCTGCCTCTTCTGTCTTGATAAAACACTAAAATATCTTATTTTCTCTTCCTATTTTACACTAGTATAGTTTATTAGTAAAAAAAAAGTATCTTCACGCCCATATCCCCGAAGAGGTAGGCAGAGGTACAACCAAGGCACCCACGACTAGCCGAAGACACTAGGTCCCACAATGTGATAGGTGGCAAGCCTATCGCCAACCGGGCACATTTCCAATCCCGACCAACATTTTTTTTTAATTAGAAAATTGGAAAAATCCAATTTTCTTTATGTTAGCCGACCCGGGATTCAAACCCAGGACCTCATGCTATCAAGTCCAACACCTGGACCGCTAGACCACAGAGGCGACTAGTTTATTAGTAGAATCACATATACACACCACTTACTAATATTTACACAATATTACTCATTACATTAATGAATAATCTTACACATTTTTTCCTTTTCCCTCTTCTAAGAGAATAGATGAAACCCTTGAGAAGCGCATCTTCCTCCTTCGATCGTTTCCGCATGTGCTTTTTTTGTATGTTTATTAGGCGATA
>NJDC01001276.1:267102-283667 GCA_002245475.1 Calephelis virginiensis
TCCACATTATGAAAACCGGATAAAACTTCAAACTGTGACTTTTTTGTTAATTTTTGAAATTTTGACATCATTAAGTGAATAAATAAACCAAATAAAGATTGCTTTTTTTCAATATTTCGTAATCACAGCTTTTACGAATATTTTACACCGAATATTAGCTTATGCTAATATTCGGTGTAAGCTGCCTCTACCCACATGACATTTTATGGATTAGATTTTAGGTAAAACTTACCCTGGAGCAAAAATCAGATGTAATACGACTTATTTCTGTACTGCGAAGAGCAGACAAACAGATAAATCCGACTATTGTTTTGTGTTCAAAACCTTCATTATAATCTATTTCGATTTTTTCTCAAAACTAACAATATACAGACAGTGTTAGCTTATGATTTTTATACGAATTTATGATATGTTAATAACTAATCAAAGATTAACAACTTAATTATTATAAATGTACTTGACTAGTATATATATAGTTTATTACTAATCTATATTACTAATCTATTGTCGCCTCTGTGGTCTAGTGGTTCAGTTGTTGGACTCGACTGCATGAGGTCCTGGGTTCGAATCCCGGGTCGGGCAACAAAAAGGAAATTAGGTTTTTCCGATTTTCTAATAAAAAAAAATGTTGCTCGGGATTGGATATGTGCCCGGATGGCGATAGGCTTGCCACCTATAACATTGTGGGACTTAGTATCTTCGGCTAGTCGTGGGTTCCCTGGTTGTGCCTCTGCCTACCTCTTCGGGGATATGGGCGTGAAGATACTTTACTTTACTCTTTACTAATCTATATATTAATACGTGACGCCAAAACTTTGGATCCCCTTTTTACAAAAATTGCGCGGACGCAGGAGCATAAAATTTGGCACACTTATATTGTTTGTACTTATACCTACTAGCTTCCTTTGAACTTGCAAAATCACCTCCGTCCATGGATGATTTTTGGATCATTTAAATTTACACAACCTTATTCTGACCCATATTCTGCTATATCTGAAGAACTCTGAAGAAAAACACGCCTCAAGCAACATGACAAAAATCCTAACAGACTGCCAAAACATTGTCTGTTGTATGTCAAATGGTAATCCTGAACTATGCTGTGCTCTGTGAAGCGAGGAAAGAGGAAGCAAGAGATCCAAGTAAGAAATTAGTGGAAGAAGTTACTACTGAACTCCATAAGCAACCTATCATGGCAAGATTAAAGTGTATAAATTTGCGTCTCGATAAAAAAATACTCGTTGAAAAAAAGATATTGTTTCAAAAAGTTGGAAGAATGGCAACGATGAAGATGTAAATGGAGGTCCACAATCTATTGCAGCAGGTAAGTTCAAGTGGTTCACTGATCTAGGAAACAGATGGATCTAGAATTGCTGACAACATACACCTAATCGATATTCACGAAGCATATTATAAGCCTATGCTTTCTTGCTACTGTATGCCTGTTTAAAATATTTGCTACTGTGTTATGTGCATAGAAAAAATTTAACAAGTCAAGCTGATGTTATGGCACTGCTTTCCGAAATTTAATGCGAATTTGATTTAAGCGCTTTCTAAAGCTCAAGTCTTAAATAAGCTGGACGCAAAATACATTTTGAAGTTATACTTCTTTTGGCGCGTTAAGAGAAAATGATGAGGGTAAATTTTTACGATGCGCGCGTACACCGTCACGAAAAACCGACATGATGAAGTTAGCTATGAAGTTAGCTATAGATAACATTTTAGTTTTTAAAAAGATTTTTATCTTATTACGCCGAAGACGTATAACTTCTAACGCGTGTACATAAGTACACACACACTTTTTTATTTTTTTATTTTTATGGCAAAAGACAACTAACGAACACGCGGCCCTCCCGGATGATAAGGATAACAGCAGTTTATAAATACCATATACGTTGTGGGTGTGTCGCTGTTCTGTGGCCGGTGTGATAGGCCATTTGAGCAAGTCTACCGCCTAAAGTGAGTCTTGCATGTACACCTAAATAATAGATCTAGACCACATATTTTTTATGCAAACTTGCACAATTGGCCTAACAAGAAGGCCACTAGATAGCGACGCAGCTCCAACATATATGTTGTTTATAGTCTACGGTTATCTCTTACGAGCAGGAAAGACTTGTGGTCAATCTTTATCATACCGTACGAAAAGATCTGACTGTACTTGTTGCTTCAAAGCAGAAAAGACACTAAAACATGTTCTCTTTGCCTCGCGCTTATCAAAACAAGAAGTAAGCCTTAATTGTACTAATAATTCCCAAGATCATTCTACAATTCTTATTAGACTGCTAGCATTGTGAAACAAATTTAGACTTAAAAAATAAGAGACATGATCATACAATATCTAAGTGTCTAAGTTATATTAAAAGTGGAACATGCCACTTGTAACATAACTGCCCGACAGGAAAAGCGGTGGATAACACACAGGACAAAGCATAACCACGCGGATCGTCATTGGTGTAGGTATTTTATATGATACCATGAACTCATTTAGAGTTCTGCTTAATAGAAATGAATGAACACAATATCTTTTTTAGTTTTTCTTCATACTCCCTAAAAACCAGATTGTTGCTACTACTTTTGTGTCAATTTTTGCTAATGACCTTGATAAAACAGGTCACAACCGCATTAAATCCATCTGCGCGGACAGGTGCGCCTAACCGCACGGAGAACCGCTACGAAATCCGCTTCGTCGCTTTCGCCCAACGTGGCGGTGAGCGGTGCCGTGTGATAAACAAGTTTCTGGAACTGGCCACTCCACTTATAATAAATAAAATAAAAAAATGATAACAAAATTTAAAAATGGAACTCACTAGGAACAAATCACTTCTTAATTTTCGAGACATTCATTTGTTTTTTTCAATTTGGCTGGGTTCACGTAACTATATTTGTTGATGTGATAATAAAATTACATCGTGACCTCCGGTCACCCCGTGTTGGTCCGGGCTTCTTTGCAGAATAGACTGCCAGGCAGCTCATAAGAGGCGAGCATAGGCTAACCGTCACTAACTAGGAAAAGTTTAATAGAAGACAGTCCTTCGCTATAATATTGAGATAGGTGACGGAACCTGGAAGTATTGTTTCGAACCGGTAAAAAACTAATCAATAGAATGGAAAAACCCATTCTGTTGATCAAACCGCATCAAAATCCGTTGCGTAGTTTTAAAGATTTGAGCATACAAAGCGACATAGGGACAGAGGAAGCGACTTTGTTTTATGCTATGTAGTGATTTAGCTAAAAGTCTTTCGTTGAATGATTAAGTAATAAATATTCTTTTTATTTTTTTATGGAAAGACCCATTCTGTTGATTTTTTTTTTTTCCGGTTCCTTTTGAAGAATTGCCATCAAAAGTTGAGAAGAGTCGGAACACTGCCAAAAAAGAGTTGCGTCTTTCTTCAGGACAAATGGACATTATATAACAGTGTTGCTTTAAAATCAAAGAACAGTTACTACAAATTTGTGTGTAAACCATTGCTTGCCCAGTGTCTTAGAATAAGTTCCTGAAAAGCGTCCTCGAAGTCATGCCATCTTTCACCTCGACAATGCGTCCGCACATTCTTAGTGGAATTTATGATGAGAATAAATTTATGATGAGAATCACTTCAGGAACAAAGTTCCTTATCTGTCAATGTGTTGCGATAATGCATCGAGAAAACTTAAGTCTTCATCAACTTTTTACCTGAGTAAGGAAATATGAAAAATAACCGTTTGCTTTTATACAATACTAGCGGCCCGCTCCAGCTTCGCATGGTTATGAAATATACATATAAAACTTCCCCTTTAATCACTTTATCTATTAAAAAACCGCATCAAAATCCGTTGCGTAGTTTTAAAGATTTAAGCATACAAAGCGGCATAGGGACAGAGGAAGCGACTTTGTTTTATGCTATGTAGTGGATTAAGCTAAAAGTCTTTCGTTGAATGATTAAGTATTAAATATTCATTTTATTTTTTTCTTTTCTATTATTAAGTCTGGCCATTTACAAACTAATTTGATTTTAGGCTATATTTTTGTACATTTATTCCGAGTCAAGTTGAAAATAATTATATTGTAGTTGATATTGATCTTTAAAACTACGAGGCGAAGAGGTTACATTCAAGGATAACTGTATTACTAGGTAGGAAACAAGATTTGTAAAAACCGCTAAAACTGTTATGTTAAAAATGCCTGTGTAATGTTAATAAATATATTTCCTATTATTTTTTTTTGCAGTGAAAACTTCTTTGGCGTCGTTGCGCACTTTTTTTGAAATGGGTAAAAACTTCTAAACTCGCGTCAGGACACATGACCTGATCGGAAATTCGAAGACGGCACAGGGCGCTTGCGCGAATATTCGTGTTGTCATGTTTGTGTACGATAGCGCAATAAATGCGTATTGTATTCTATCACATCAATGATAGTACTTTCATACTGACAATTAAAGCAATTCGTGCAAAATTATTCCCTTACCATTCCAAAACTTAAAAAATGCACAACGTTAATATTCATGAATAAGTAAGGCGGTTATCCACCAGTTATCTAGTTGGTAATGACCCATATACCCTTCGTTTGCTTCTAACGAGCTGTCTAAATCGCGGCAACACTGATTAATATTTTATCGGTTTGAGTGAATATGATTTAGCTTTTACACATTTAATGTCTTCTTTAAAAAAATTGCATTGATTTAAAATTGTAACTAATTTTGCTAAACAATGCTTTAAGTAAAAACATTGAAGCCGTTTCAAGATCCTCAAAATATTAGACTTAGGAACCCTCAAGAAATGAGCGTGCTCAACCAAAGGTTTATCTGGCGCTATTGGCGTAGTGGTTGTCCATATGCTGAGATAATTACTTACCATCAGGTGACCCACTTGCCCGTTTGCTCTGCTTCTACAAAGAAATAGGTTTTTTGGTATGGGTCGTAAATAAATAATATTATGTCATAAATTATTATAATTGTTAAAATATTCTAAAATTTTTGGTCTCACATACTTAGCAGCATTTTTGTTCCATAAATAGTCACTATGACTCCATGTGGGGTCTGGCACTACGTAGACGTCTACTAAGTTAGGCAACTTTTTACTTAGAATTTTAATATTCTTTAAGTCCGACAAAAAGTCATTTTTACCGCACATTAACACTATTGGAGAAGTAACAACAGACAAGTTGTACTCTGGAGGTGGATCCACGCCATACCGCCTCAGATTTCCTTCTTTGCCCTCATCAAATCTTTGAAATCTTTGGGATTGTATTAACTGTGCATAATGATTCAGGGACTTTGCCGAAGTTCCAGCAAACAAATGACCAATTCCATTTACTAAAAGTTTTGGCCTTATACTTTCAACTCTCTGGCCGGTCAGCAGATTTAATAAAGTGCCACATATTTCAAAAGGTCTAATTTGACATAAAAATACTGCCATTTGACGTACAAGTTGATGCCTTGCAAAAACTTCTTCCACTCCTAATTTCATAAAAATACCACTAATAACTTCTCTTGTAGATGCTGCAAGATTCAAAAGTGGATCAACATGTTTTAACCATGCCACAGGAGCTATTAAAATGGATAATTTGATTTTGCTATTATATTCCGGCCTTAATGATGTCATTGCGAAAAACATTGTAGTTCCTTGAGATATTCCTATATAATAGATTTTATTTTTATTTGTAGCATTAATGACAAAGTCGATTATCGCAGGTAGATCATACATTCCATTTTCATCAAAGGAAAAGTCCCAGAATTGTGAATCTTTGTCGGGGTTTAGCTTCAAATGCTTTCGGGAGTAAGTATTTCCTCTACTATTTGCTACCCAGACATCGTAGCAATTATCAGCCAGCACATATGCAACGCTTTCATCTGGACCAGTAAATATCCATCCTTCGGAGCTATCAAATATGCCATGCATCAATACCACAGGGTAACCGATTGCGTAGGGGCACTTGGATAGTATTCTGAAAAGAGTTAAAATGTATCCATCTTCTGTGACAACCGTATACTTTTCGCTGGGATATTTATATTTTTCTGTTAATTGTGTGAAATCTAGGTTCAAGTCGTCAGCGTATATTCGTGCTAATGTTTGGTTGACTGGAATCAAGTAAGTTAGAGGCTTATTTTGAGATGCAGTGGATGAAATTAAGAAATATAATATAGCTATGTACAATAAAATAAATGTATTTCTAATCATGGTATAGCTTATTTACCTCCAATATTTCTTTCAACATAATGTTAGCACTTTCAGCACACAAACAATATTAAGTATGTATTTAAACAAGCGTCTACTTTTATAATATCTGCGTGACCTCAGTTATAAGGTCCTTAATATAGAATAATAATTTCTGTTTCAAATCCTATTTCTACAAACAAAACTAACACATTCGTTGCGTTTTAAATCTATATACCTACTGGTAATAAAACTGTAATAGAGATAATTCTGTACATTGAAAGTATTTAAAAAATAGGTAAAGCGAAGGTGAACTACAAATGATCAGTAAAACACATATTTTAACTGACTTTGAAAAATGAGGAGGTTGTACTTTAGGCTCTTATTTTGTATGTTTGTAAATTGATTTGTCCATTATGTTGGAACCGATTTTGAAAATTCTTTTTGAACTTGAAAGATCGTACTTAGGAGGTGGTCCCATTGCCACCAAATCCCGACCTAAAGATGTAATCCCAGAGAAATGAAAGTGAATACCTCGTTTTTGTGTATGTTGATAATTTACTGATTAAATAATATATGTATAAATAAGTCAGTTTTTTACTTTTTAATGCACTTATATTGTAGAATTTTTCGATTTGAAAGCGATTCGCACTGAAGATATATGAATTAGGATACAATTAATTACCATCTCTGTGGTCTAGCGGCCCGTCGTCGGACTTGACTTCTTGAGCCCCAGGTCGAGCTCCAAAACAAAATTAGAAAATATGATTTTTTTCATGTAGCTAAGAAATTCACGTCGCCTAGAGACACCCAAGGTGGTAATGATGCGTTGCCAACCGGAGAACGGGGTTCTAGACCTCAAGCAAATGTAACCTTATCTTCCATAGCGGAATACGTCAACGGCAATCACTGACGTTATGGCGGCAGGAATAGGTTAGGTAGTGGTGTCAATCCGGGCGAGTCGCTGTGAAACTCTACCACCTAGTCAGATGTCACGTTGTTAGTGTCGGTACGTTTATGCTTTCCTATTACTAGCTACCTGGCAGGAAGGCAGATGGTTCATTCTGCAAAGAAACCCGGACCAAGACGGGGTAAAACTGTATTTCAGTTGGCGATAGGCTTGCCACCTATAACATTGTGGAATTTAGTGTCTTTGGCTAGTCGTGGGTGTCCTGGGTGTGCCTCTGCCTATCTGTTCGGGGATATGGTCGTGATTTTTTTAATTAACAGGTGAACAAAGTCGCGGGTACGTCTAGTTTGAAATAAATCTTATTAATATAATACTTAAGTATAATTACGTAGTTGCTAAATTATATATTTAATTAAATATGTAATTATGAACTAGTTATTTATGTATATGCATTCAGTTTTGTGGTCTATGTAGCAGTGTCAGGAGGAACGTCATAGTCTTGATATTTCAAAACCACATATTTCTACTAGTGGGAGAGTGCCGTACTGCTATCGTCCGGGTGGGGACTACTACTCCTGTCGCTTTAATTACAGTGACATGTTCCGGTTTCGGAGCGTAGAGTAGCTGGTAAGTTTGCCGAATTATTGAAAAGCACCTAGGCCAAAAGACAGGCTATCTTAGGCTTACCGTCACTAACACCGTGACATCTTACTAGATGGTAGAGGTTCGCAGCAACTCGCACGAATTGGTACCACCGTCTTACCTATTCCTGACCCAATAACTTCAGCACTTAACTTTGACGTGTTCCGGGTTCGGAGGGTAAAGTAGCCGGTAAACTTACTTTTGCTCGAGGCCTAATATCCCGGCCTCAGGTTATCAACGCACCATTACCACCTTTGGTGTCTCTAGATGGCGTCAATTTCATCAGGAAATCCGTTTGCTTGTTTGCCTTTCAATATCATTAAAAAGACTGTTACTAATATAAAGCGACATAAAATTCGTTGGGTCGGCTAGTTTGTTTATAATACACCATTATTGCACATCACCGACGATCAGATAAAAAAGCTTTATTTGGGGTTGGTCAAGATAATAACACGGTAGTTGTTATTGACCTTTAAAAATACAATGCCAAGAGGTTATTTAAAGACTATTTTTATTCAGTTAAGTAGTTACAAATTAGTCATGTTGCCTTACTGAATAAAAATAAAATAAATATACTTTATTTTTATTCAGTAAGGCAACATGACTAATTTGTAGCTACTTATTACACAATCGCAGTATTGATTAAAATTAGTACCTTATCACCCATATCCTCGAAGAGGTAGGCAGAGGCACAACCAGGGCATCCACGACTAGCAGAAGACACTAAGTACCACAATTTGATAGGTGGCAAGCCTATCGCCAATCGGGCACATATCCAATCCCAGGCAACGTTATTATTAATAGAAAAAAATAAAATATACATTTTCTATTTTTTTTTACCTAACCCGGGGATCAAACCCGGGACCTCAAGAAGTAAAGTCCGACGTCGCACTGCTAACACGTCACAGGTGCCTCTTGTAGATTTACGTGATATAAAGATAATTAATAATTATTATTATAGATAGAATTGATTTAATAACTTATTAGCTGTAAAACAGCAAAAAACCCGTTTTAGATTTCAATAAGTAGATCATCTAAGCACACAAAATTTGAGTATTTTTCCTAATTTCCAAAGAATTACATCATCAGGCACAGACTTAGTGGTGATGGAAGTACCTCGAAAGTTAAAACTACAAAAAAAATCGGTTGAGAAATGACGAAGAAATCGATTAACATACATGAAAAAATATTATAAATGTTATGGCAACTGGTTCAGCGCTTTTTGAGTCTATTTTAAGTCGGTTTTGCACTGCTCTACGGTATTGGACTGCCCCTTTGGTCCTGTGATTAGCGTGAAAGAAAGAAACCGACCAACCAGGAGCCTTGGGTTCGATTCCTGACGGCAACTAGATGTCTGTATTTTTAGGTCTGGTTTCATTTAATTTATTCCAGTATCCATTTAAGTATTTCTATGTATAAGTACGAGTATCGTCTAACACCCATAAGACAAGCATATAATTTACTGATCTTGAGGTTAGATCAATTTGTGTAATTTAAAAAGGATTATTTATGCAAATAATATCTGACCCCACAGATGTAGGCCGGTCTTAACTATGAATATTAAAAACTCATTTTTTTTCCTTCATGAGAATCTTTTCCTGACAATAGTAAAGAAAACAATAAAGAATTAGCGGAATAGAAAAGAATAGAATAGGATAATACATTTTTATTCACATTCACCTTACAAGGAGCACTTGTGACGAGTCTATACAATACTGAAATACAATATATACACAATATATACAATACAATACAATACTTGGTGTCTCTAGGCGGCGTGAATTTCTTAACATCAGGAAATCCGTCTGCTTGTTTGCCTTCCAATATCATAAGAAAAAATCCGAAAAGAGAACCTCTTCTTTTTTGAGATCAGTTAAAAAGACTAGATATAAAATAATACACAGAAACAACAAACTGCGAAAAACGACACTGATTTTTTTATGACTTGATGTAGCATTTCCCGAAGTAGGTGGCCGCGACAACCGATGCTGTTCTTCACTAATTGTACCTACCGGTCTCTATAGTCGGTCAAGGTCGCAGATTATCTCAGTTTCACTTCAACTATGTTGAATATAAAGATTATTACATTATTTATATCTATATCTATACTAATATTATAAAAAGGAAATGTTTGATTTTTTGTTCATTTGTTTGAAATGAATAGGCTCCGAAACTACTGGACCGATTTCAAAAATTATTTCACCCTTAGAATGCTATATTATCCCTGAGTGACATAGGCTTTGTTTCATCAAAATCGGTGCAGTAAAAGCCAAGTTACTCAGGCGAAGCTGCATGAAACTGCTAGTTCCACGCACCATTACCACCTTTGGTGTCTTTATGCGGCGTGAATTTCAGCGTTATGGCAGCAGGAATAGGTAAGACGGTGGTACTAATCCGGGTGAGTCGCTGCGAAACTCTACCACCTAGTCAGATTTTACAATGTTATTGACGGTAAGCCTTCCCTCGCCTTTTACGAGCTGCCTGACACATTCTGCAAAGGGGCCTGGACCAACACCTTCAAAATTATGTTTTTTGAGAAAAGTTCGGTTATTTTCATGCCATTTCTTCAAATGTCAATATTTTTCGGTTATTCATTTTAAATATATCTCGTTACTCCAACAAGTGTATAAATTATTACGTTACCTTTAATATGCGAATGTTTTAAGAGAGATTTTCATCGAAAAATGTGTCGACATTATTTGACTCTTTCTTTGACTACCTAAGGTGGAAAAAAAGAAGTATAAGGCTTCACGTGCCAATTATTTTTAAAAGTTGCTTGGTTAAAACAGATTCTAAGGTGTTATTAAGATTGGTAGTATCTTAACCAAATCCTGTTTTACTGCTATTTAGAATGTCAAAGGGGGTATTGTCATTATTGTTATTTTCGTACGAGTAGGGTATAGATCGATCTAGCCGCGGTTGAAAGATATGCTATAAATTACTGGACACCCTATACAGTCCTTCCATATGCGGTGTTCAAATTTTAAACAGCATACAGTAAATCTAAAAAAAGGCGCATAAAAAATGACTTGATTAAAATTACTTTTGATTTATTCCCAAAGGACTGCATACAAAACGAAGGGCATAACTCACCCATTTAACTTAAAATAAAAAGATATTAGAAGATATTCGTACAAGCTAATTATATTTGATACATTATAATCGAGGCGACATGGTCCTTCAATGACTTTATTAAGAGATTTATTGGCAAAGTTTATAATCGAATTAAAAGTTGAATGAAAAAAAAATTAGAGCGATGAAGCTAAAGTAGCGGAGGACCGGGCATGTACTCGTAGTACGTATGATAAATAGCCAAAAAGTGCAACAAAAGGAGGAAGAAAAGGCCGAGAAGAGGGAAACACATAAGGTCTTCCTATGATACGCTAGATGGCATGACTATATAGTTAGAACTGCTGGATCAAAGTGGATAAATTTTGCTATCTTGAAGAAGTTATAACCACTTACAGAGCACTTAACCCAAGGATGGGCCCCAGTATAATAACAATTAAAAGATCTGGTATATTATATCTATAATAAAACTTACGTACTGAGTACATAATTGAGTCGTTTGGTGTTAAGTGCTAATTGTAAATTGTTTTGTAACAAACAAATAGCATGTTAAAAAAGTATCTTGATGCCCATATCCCCGATGAGGTAGGCAGAGGACCAACAAGGGAATTCATGACCAGTCGAAGATACTAAGTCCCACAATGTGATAAGGGGCCTATCGACAACCGGGCGCATATTCCAATCCCAGGAAATGTTACTTTTATTAAAAAATTGAAAATACACATTTTCTGTTTTATTTTTTGCTCGCTCCAGGGATCGAATCCGGGACCTCAAGAAGTAAAGACCGACAGGGGACCGGTAAACCACATAGGCGATAGCACAATACCATGTTTATTTTAGTTATATCATAAAAGTATGTGTTCACTACCTACAAGATTTTGGGCAAGCTATTATTTAACAAAACCTTTATCGGAAGGAAGGTTTATTTTTTAACAGATTATGTAAAATGAGGAGGTTATATGGTTCGGACAAATTATAACCTATAACTTTTATCTAGGTTATTCAATTTCCCGTCATTTCAGATTAGTTTTTAAAAGCATTTTTTGATTTTAAAGAGATTATTTCTGGAGTTGTCCCATTGCCACCAAATCTGGATCTGAAAGTTAAACCAGCGAAATCAAGGAAAATACTCAATTTCTATCTACTTAGACGACATAATTGATATTATTTTTTTTACAGCCTTACTTTGCTTAATTTTTTTTATTTGAGTAAAAAACAAAATATGTTACGACTACAATTTTCGTAGAATATAATTTACATATAATTCTTTTAAAATTTATTATGTGCTTCATTTATGATTCCTTATTAACATGATAGAAATGAAAATGTTCGAGATTAACACTTTTACGCCTGGACTAGATATGATTAAATACAGAGACACCTGATCCTTTTTATCTTGACAGCTAAAGTGTTTCCAATTGGACAGCAAAAAGCATCCCAGTAGCCATTACTTTTTAAAAGAAAAATAGATATTATTCACTTTTGTAAAATAAACTCTCGTACTTTCCACAACACACTTTATTTCACACTTTATGTTACACTTTTGCAGACGAGTTTTACTTTTCACAGCATCGTCATGGCTAAATGTAAATAGGTCTGTTTTATTTTTCAGTATTTGCTTGTTAGTTACTGGATAACTGATAGTTAAAATTATTTGCCTTATCCCAATGATGGAAATTCTTTCAAAAGCGCTAAACTAGCTTTAATCTGTACACGTATTACATGATATCCCCCCTCTGATATCTGATATATCCCCGTGTTGGTCCGGGCTCCTTTGCAGAAAAGACCATCTGCCTTCCTGCCAGGCAGCTCGTAAAAGGCGAGCATAGGCTTACTGTTACTAACACCATGACATCTGACTAGGTTGTAGAGTTTAGCAGCGACTCGTCCGGGTTGATACCACCGCGTTACCTATTCCTGCCGCCATAACGTCATGACGTGTTCCGGTTTGGAGGGTAAGGTAGCCGGTAAACTTACTTTTGCTCGAGGCCTAACATCCCGGCCTGAGGTTGGCAACGCACCATTACCACCTTTGGTGTCTCTAGACGGCGTGAATTTCTTACCATCAGGAAATCCGTCTGCTTGATTGCCTTCTAATATCATAAAAAAATATAAATATAGTGTCACCAACTTGTCTGTTCTGTGGTGAAAATTGGAACTATAACGCTATTTTGTAAAACCTCATTCTGTTTTCGATATTTTTAAGCCTTTGTATTGAAAATAAAATTTCTAGAAATCCAATTTTTATCCTTTTCTTATTATTTATCTCTACTATTTAACAGAAAAATGGAAAAAGTAGTTTTTTTTATTTGACGATTTCTTGGTCATTTCGAAACCGATTTGAAATGTTTTTTTTCTGAGACAGTCCAAATGCTACCAAGGCTGGATCTGATAGAATCGCAGAGAAATCGGTGAAAACATTTAATTTTAATGTACCTAGATGACTTACCTATTGAAATCTTTTCATCTTTTTAGGATCAATTCTGAATCGGAAACATCAACGTCACACTAGCGACTTTATTCACTGCACAGAAAAGTGGGTCGCACTGTATGAATTAAGTTATAAAGTCTTTCCTAATTAGGTACTCAAATATTTTAGATAGCACGTGTAATAAAATATATCTACATAAAAATAAGTTACAATAAATCTTGGTTTGAATATTTTGGTACGTCTTGTCTTCCTTAACCAACCGTCATTTTAAGCATGAGATATCTTTTGTTCTGAATATTGGTGGTGATTGTGTTTTTCGTAGACTAAAATTATTTTATAGTATCTTCTTCACGCCCATATCCCTGAAGAAATAGCAGAGGCACAACCAGGGCACCCACGACTAGCCAAAGACACTAAGTCCCACAATGTGATAGGTGGCAAGCCTATCGTCAACCGGGCACTTATCCAATCCCGAGCAACATTTTATTTTATTAGATAATTGGAAAAACCAAATTTTCTTTTTGTTGCCCGAACCCGGGATTCGAATCCGGGACCTCATGCAGTCAATTCCAACACCTGAACCGCTAGACCACAGAGGCGACTAATTAAAATATTTTAAAAATAGTAATAAAAGAGATGGAATATTTTAGATACCTTAGAATAATCCGGACATGTCAAATTGTGATGTTTTTAGCCAAAGTTTTCCGAGTAATAGTTAAACGTCAGTAGAAAAGTTGTTTACAGACTAATCCGACAGCACTAAAAGTGTTTTGTCTCTTTCTTTTACTTTTGTCGAAAGAAGATAGCGATAACTTAAAATAAGCTTAGTGAGTGTGGAACAAAATCACCACAAATCCAAAAATGTAAATACTTAACTTGAAAGGACCCTATATAATTTAAATATTGTATTTGATTCTTGATACTCTTTGTCTGCTACTTAAGGATTATAAATTATTATAAGCATTAAAATATTCCAAAATTTTTGGAATTACGTATTTAACTGCAGTTTCACTCCATAAATAATCATTATGACTCCATGTTGGATCCGAAACTATGTAGACTTCCAGCAAATTTGGTAACTTTCGACTTAGTATCCCAACATTTCTTAAGTCCGATAGCCTATCGTTTCGGCCACACATTAACACTACTGGTGATGTAACAAGAGATAGATTGTACTCTGGAGGATGATCAATACCATATCTTCGCCGATTGCGATGTTTCCCTTCATCAAAACGTTGAAACTTTTGTGACTGTATTACTTGGGCATAATGATCTAAAGATCTTGCAGAACCTCCAGCAAACAAATGAGCTATACCAGCTATTATTCGTTTTGGACTAAGTTTTCCTATAGTTTCACCAGTCAAAAGATTCAGTATGGTACCACATGCTTCTTCAGGTTTCAGTTGGCATAAAATTATAGCCATTTGTCGTACAACTTGGTGTTTCGCAAAAATTTCATTCAATCCTAAGTTTTTGAATATGTCCACTAAGAGTTCTCTTCTGGATGTAGCAAAATTTAAAACAGGACCAACATACTTCCAAATCGCAACAGGAGCTAAATGAATTGATAATTGAATTTTATTGTTATATTCTGGTTTCAGTGTTGCCATTGCAAAAAAATTCGTTGTGCCCTGGGAATGTCCTATATAATAAACTCTTTTTTTATTTGCTTTATCTATAACATAGTCAATGATGGCAGGTAGATCGTAAATTCCATTTTCATCAAACGAATATTCCCAGAACTGTAGATCTTTGTCAGGATTTAGTCTTAAATGCTTACGGGAGTACGTGTTTCCTCTATTATTTGCTGCCCATACATCGTAGCAATTATCAGCCAATACATATGCCATACCTTCATTAGGACCAGTCACTATCCATGCATCGGAACTGTCAAATAAGCCATGCATCAGAATGATAGGGTAACCAACTGTTGAAGGACATTTTGACAAAATTCTATGAAGACCTAAAATATATCCGTCTTCTGTAATAACAGAATGCTGTTCTGTAGGGTATCCATATTTTTCTGTCAATTGTGTGAAGTTTAGGTACAAGTCGTCAATTTCTTGTGACATAAGCTTGTTATGTGTAATGAACGAAAATGAAAACTTTAACGCTGCTATGTGTAGTATTATCAACGAAAGTCTATTCATGACAATGGCTTATTTACCTATTTACCTCCTGTTACACATTTTGCACATTATCACTTCAATACACAAACAATATTACACATTTGCGTAACCAAGCACCAAGTTATATAACTTATGACTGACCTTACTATAAGGTCTTTTATATATGGAACTGTTAATTCTTAAATCACAGATATCGTCTTCCAAGCATCAAGAATACAACTGATTGATTTTCATTCAGATAAATATTACTATGTACAAACCAAAGAATATATAATTACGTTCTTATTAATGGAGTTATCCTTGGGTAGTTTAGTTCAAGTCGGTAATTACAAACCTGTTTAATTTTTTAGAAGTTTACTTTTTTACTTCTATTATTCATCTTAATACTGACGTAATTTGGCATCGTTTTCAGTGTTTTATATGTAGATACGAAATTTATGGACTTGAAGTACCTATATGGGATATTTAGAGTACAGATTTCTTAAAACAATTTAAGACTAAACTTGGACTTGTCCTTACTTTTGTATGCTATGTTCTTTCTTAGTTTTAGAAGGTTTTTATAAGTTTGACAAAGTGTCTGAGTGTGTCTGAAAATACGTATTAAACACTATTTTTAACCCCCGACGCAAAACGAAGGTTACTAATGTCATTAAGCTGATCGAGACGTGATCGAGACGATACTTAGCTTATATTACAAAGACGTGTTGTGGAGGATCCAATGTTTTTTTAGGATTATTCTTAAGTCTTTTAAGAATTAAAGATTTTAATGAAGTAAGTGAGTGATTGATTTCCACTTTGACATCGACGTTTAATTGTTTCTTTCCATGTAGTATCTCATACCTGATGAACCTTAACCTAAAGTACGGAACCTTAAAGTTAAAAAATCTAAAAGAAATTGATGCCCATTTTAACCAACTCCAAAAAGAAACCAAATATAACGGCATATGTTTATATTTACTGTATGTTTGGTATGTGATTCGACCAATAATTTCTTTTTTCTAAAAGTGTGTCTTCATTCTTAGGTTGTCCCATAAACATTTTACCATTTTGAGTCATTTAAATTTAAGTCCTTTTTTTTCAGTTTTGCGCTGTTGTTCTTTTATGTACCTGGTACTGTTCGATTAGAAAATAAAAAAAATAAGATTAAAATCCTATTAATATTATAAATGCGAAAGTTTGTAAGTATGGATGTATGGATGTTTGTTACTCTTTCACGCTCGAATGGCTGAACGGATTTGTCTGAAATTTGGA
>NJDC01001276.1:303331-346763 GCA_002245475.1 Calephelis virginiensis
AATAAATATAGTATTTACTTTGGCAGAACTCCCCCAGAGAAGAATTCCATACGACATGATGCTGTCAAAGTAACTAAAATAAACCATTCTAGCGTATCACAACTTTGGACCCCTTTTTACGAAAATCGCGCAGACGCAGGAGCATAAAATTTGGCACACTTATAGTTTATGTGTAGGAAAAGTGCAGAACGCTAATATTTTTCAATAATAATGTTTATAAAGTACATTAAATCAATAAATAAAACATTACCCACATCCATGCATTTGACACACATAAACAAATATTTTAAACTTAAATCGTCGCTAATTAATAACATTTTTAATTATTTATACGGGATACTCACGATCTCTTTTTATATCGACAAATAAAATAAAAAGAGATCGTGAGTATCCCGTATAAATAATTAAAAATGTTATAAACAAATATGTCGATGATAACGATAAAAGATCACAGATGGCGCACTAAAAAGTTTGGAAACAGAGTAGTTGGTCTTGAGAAATGAAGATGGCATTCTCATCAATAAGATATTAAAATTTATTATGGTCGAATTTCGACCAATGGGCGACCACTAGTAAATGTAAATAGTGAATTATATCCTGCCAGGCAATTAATTGCTAAACTAACATCTAGTGGTTTCAATGGAAATGACTCATACAACCTTTGGTTGACAGGATGGACAACTACACGCGGGGCCGGGGTTGTATACGGAAATATTCACAATCCATATTCTGATTCATGTCGATGTATAATTTTGATTTCCTGTCAGAATATGTCTAAAAAATTAATATCATGAAATTTTTAATTAGTATTGTACTCCTTCTCCATTTTGTACACGTTATAGAATAAGCACAAGCGTTTTTTCTTAAATATATATAGGCACTTCACCAAGCGCATTTTTTAGTATTGCAATTAGCTGACCCAACGGACGTCTTAAATATGAATATTTTTTGTTTTTTGTTTTATTTTAACCTTCTGCTGACAATAACAAATACCACAAAAAAATTAGCAATATTGATCCATCTGCCTTTGTTGTGTTGCGTTCCGGCATTCAGGATCGATCTCCAGTTCGAGCAACAAAAAGAAGCTGTAATTTTTCAAGTTTAATAAAAAAAAACGTTACTCGGGATAAGAAATGTGCCTATCACATTGTAGGACTAAGTGTGACTAGCCGCGAGTGCTCTGGTGGGATACGGGTATGAATGTCGGGTGGGATACTTTATTTTCCCGTTTAGGTGTATGTGACCAAGGAAAATGAGTATTCATTTTTATATATAATATGAATTTCTAATCTAGAAGTCGAAAAATAATCTATTGTCGCTAGAGTGCATTTATTTTGGAAAATAAACGAAGAATCAAATCTTTAATATTCGTCTTAAGTATAGTAATTAGAATAAAAATGATATTATGTTAGCGAAATATTGAGTATTGATAATTTTGACAAGCATGATGCCGAAAGTTTTGCAATTTGGGTCATGAACTTTGATATGAATATAGCTGATACTCAAATGCATAAGATTGTTGCTAAACTGAAAGAACTAGCATTGGCCAATAGTTTAACATGCGCCGCTCAACTTTGACTGCATTTTAATAGCCAACTCTAAAAAAGAAGGAGGTTCTTAATTCGACTTTTTTTGTGTGTTTGTTTCGCGATTACTCATTAAATAACCAACCGCTTTCGATGAATCTTTTGTAGAAAGAAAGGTCATGATTTCTAGTTGTAAACTACTAGTAGTATGTTAATAAAATTTATGTGGGACCAGTTCAGAAAAAAATTGCTATCTTTCGAAAAATAGTTATCTAATAGTGACGTGGTAGCAAATGAAATGGTTGGAGCCGGTTTTTGCAGTTTACCTACGCTGAACTATGTGTATGTTATTTTTTATTTACTAGCTGAGCCGACAGATGTTCTCCTGTCCTATCTAATTAATACTAGTAGCCGCCCGTTGGTCGTAATTCGACCACAATAAATTTTAATATCTTATTGATAAGAACGCCATCTTCATTTCCCAAGAAAGAACAACTACTTTGTTTCCAAACTTTTATCGTATATCGTTATCATCAATATATTTGTTTGTGTGTGTCAAATGCATGGTAGTGTGGGTAATGTTTTATTTATTGATTTAATGTACTTTATGCGCATTATTATTGAAAAATATTAGCATTCTGCACTTCTCCTATTTTTTATATTATTTTTATATGATCTTTCTCCAAACAATAACTAACACAATAAAACAAGAAATAGTAAAACTGTCTATCTATTTACGGATGAGGCCATTACCACGGAAAATGGAGATTTTTTTTATTTAAAGTGTTAAGTCCATTCTTGTTTAGGCCTTTTTAAATGTCATCCGAAGGATTGATATTGTATTTTACACTGTGGCCTTATTACAGGCTTTAGAATATTTTTTTTACATTCCTGAATAATACAAAAACTATGTTAAACTTTAAAAAGATTAATATATGATTGTTTAAATTTTACAAACTGCAAGCAACTAAATATAAACTAGTAATCTTGATTTGTTGGTATAAAAAAACAGTTTCAAAAAGCAATACCACATAAACGAGTATTGCTCGTACCATATGTTATTAACAGAATCAAGTTAAAACAAGCACAGATTCATAATTTATTCAGTGCTAGTTTCGTACCTAATTCGAAAGTTATTTTGAAAAAATGTTTTTGAAAAATCATTGCTCTTAAAAATCTTATATGATGTTCAATTTACACACAAAATCGATGTCAATCTAAAAATGACTTAAATTAATTGTTTATTTTACTGGACTATTATAAATTTGTTATGATAAAATACACTGCCGCTAAGCAGTTCAAAAACTAGTCAAAAAATAAATTAAAATAAATTATCTATTATAACTTGTATTATTTTTTACCTTGTCATATTTTTATGATTTTGTTTTATTGTAATATATATGTATGTATTTTTAATTATTGCAATGTAGTAAGCGTTTATTTTAACATGAATGTCTGGACCACTACAAAGTCAAGTTCTCATAGATTACTGTTTGGCGAACATGTACTTGGACATATAAACTCTGTTAACATACTAATTTTCATATATATATGTTTATTGTGTGCGTGTGTATGTCACTGAACTCCTCCTTGACGACTGGAACGATTTTGATAAAAAATGTGTTTGTTCAAGGGGTTCGAGATTGGTTAAGATTCACAATTTGGTCCATTGGAAAACGTTTTTTAATAAATTTTGATTGGATCCGGCAGACTGCGTTCAAGCATCAATTATTATGTAGTAGCTGTTAATGTCAAGCTATCGCTGAGTTTGCAAGGTTGGCTATCTATAAATAATATAATCTATATATTAATACGCAATGAAACTTTGGACTCCCTTTTACGAAAATTTCGCGGACGCGGGTGCACAAAATTTGGCACACTTATAGACTATAAGTCTTTCCTACACATAAACTATAAGTTATAGTTTTTTAATAAATTTTGATTGGTTCCGGCAGACTGCGTTCAAGCATCAATTATTATGTAGTAGCTGTAAATGTCAAGCTATCGCTGAGTTTGCAAGGTCGGCTATCTATAAATAATATAATATATATATTAATACGTGATGAAACTTTGGACTCCATTTAACGAAAATTGCGCGGACGCGGGAGCACAAAATTTGGCACACTTATAGTTTATTTGTAGGAAAAGTGCAGAACGCTAATATTTTTAATAATAATGCTTATAAAGTACAGTAAATCAATAAATAAAACATTACCCACGCTACCATGCATTTGATACACACAAACATATATATTGATGTTGACGATAAAAGATCACAGATGGCGCACTAACTGTTTAGGAAACAAAGTAGTTGGTCTTAAATAATGAAGATGGCGTTCTTATTAACAAGATATTAAAATATGGATATTAATATATTGAAATGGTTGATATTCGACCTATGGGTGACCACTAGTTATAATAATAATATAATTCCTCTCTATAAATTTCACTGTAAAGTCGATTATAATAAAAAAATGTTTTATTCACCTCCGTGGGTTAGTGGTTCTGTGTTGAGATTGACTACAAGATTTCGGGTTCGATTTCCAGGTCAGTTAATCAAATCTGTTTTTAAATTTTTAACAATTGGGTGAATCGAGACCGCAGATCACTCTTATCACCAGGAAATCTTTTGCTATCTTGTGAAATACAATATTAAACCAGTTTAATGATAAAGGCTTAAAACGTAACAGACATATTTATGCATTTATAATTTTAGTATATTATGTCTCGATTATGACTCAAGTGTATGACTCAAGGATGTAGTATTTGATCTGTTTTTTTTTAAGTTCGAATGACTAAGACTTAAAGTTTGCGTTCAGGTCCCCTGTGTAGATCAGACTATTTCCCTGCCTGGCTCGTGAAAGGCGAGGATAAGTTAAATAGGCAGTCACTAATAATCATCTCTAATGATCGTCTCTGTCGTCAAGCGGTTCAGGTGTTGGGCTTGCCTTCATGAGGTCCCGGGTTCGATTCCTGAGTCGAGCAACAAAAAAATGTAATATAAAAAAATCTTGCTTGGAATTGGGTATGTGGCCGGTTAGCGATAGACTTACCACCTATCACATTGCGGGACTTAGTGTCTTCGGCTAGTCGTGGGTGCCCCGGTTGTCTGCTGCCTACCTAAAGATACTAATAAAACAACATCGTTGCCTAGTCTCACATTCACTGCTTTACGTATTCCTGCCGCCACAATAGCAATGTTTTGTACTCTTTTTTTTTCAGACGGGGGAGTAAAGCAGCAAGTGGACTTAATAGGCCAGTAGGCTAGAAGAGAGCGACACATCTATGACATCTATGGTTTCTATAGACTACGGTTGTCTCTTATCACCAGAAGAGCCGTATATTTTTTACTGTCTTTTTATGTACAAAGATATAAATATGAAAATAACGAATTTAGGTAAACTGCATTATTTACCATTCCACCAGTTACCAGTAGTAACCATTCAAAAAGCTACAGGTATCACCGACCCATTTAAATGAATTTCCACTTTTTCTTCTTATAATCACTATAATATCTATGTAAATAAAAGATAGCCGTATTAGCTACATTATTTATAACCCAAGAATAGTTTAACTAATTTATCTAAAAATTGATGAGGAAGAAGCTTAGAACCAGAAAATGGGCATCCGATACTTTTTACTCTGTGTAACTGCAAGAAAATAAGGAAAAATAACATTTTACTCGTAGTTTTTCTCATACGAAATCATTCTCATTATAATATTAGTATAAAAGAATAAAGAAATGGTTTACTATAAATCCTATTAATATTATAAATGCGAAAGTTTGTAAGTATGGATGTATGGATGTTTGTTACTCTTTCACGCTCGAATGGCTGAACGGATTTGTCTGAAATTTGGAAGACAGATAGATTGTGACCTGGATTAACATATAGGCTATTTTTAATCCCGATCGCACACCGGGTTTCTGTGAAAACGCGGGCGAAGCCGCAGGTAGCAGCTAGTCCTAAATAAACTTGACTACAAAACGTCTGTAGTTCATTGATGTAGAGGCAAATTCTCATATACAAAATTTTCGTGTCACAATGTTCGATCCCGTACTCCTCCGAAACGGCTTGAGCGATTCTCATGAAATTTTGCAAGCGTATTGAGTAGTTCTGAGGATCAGCCAACATCTATTTTTTATAACCCTAAGTGATGAGGGTAATTCACAGCAAAAAAATAGCAGAACAACGTGTGCTGGGACAGGTAGTCTTATATATAAAATTCTCGTGTCACAATGTTCGTTCCCGTACTCCTCCGAAACGGCTAGACCGATTTTCAGTAAATTTTGTGAGCATATTGAGTAGGTCTGAGAATCGGCCAACATCTATTTTTCATATCACTAAGTGATAAGGGTGACTCACCCTAATTCTTTTACTACAACAACATTAAAACATTAAAATATAGCAGAATGAAATCTGCCGGGTGAGCTAGTTATACAAATTTATATTCGTTCGCACCAACGTTTAAAGTAGTTTAAGTCCTTTTAATAACTCTTCCTTATATGCTTGTACTCCATTCAAGGTTTTAAATAGCTTCAGGTCATCGAGTCAATGTTTTAAGTACAGCAAACTCAGTTTCTGAATATTGTATTTTGCAAGTAATTGTATATTCATTTTTGCAATTTTACTTAAAATGGCGTCATGTTCTGTTAACGGGTTTTTAAAAATAAAAGAGATTAATTATCTTCACGCCCGTATTTTGAAGGTGAATGTACAACCGTTCAACCATGCCAGTATTCCCAGTTTGGAAAGTAGAGGTACAACCAGGGCACCCATGACTTTCCGAAGACACTAAGTCCCACGATGTGATAGGTAGTAAGTCTACCGCTAACCGGGCACATATCCAATCCCGGGCAACGTTGTTTTTATTAGAAAACTACATTTTCTTCTTGCTGCCCGACTCGGGCATGAAGCCCGGGGTCTTATGAAGTCAAGTCCAACAACGAACCGCTCAACCATAGAGACGATCGATTTCTTAAAGAATATTTTGTTTACTTAGTATATTAAGGTAAAGGTAAGATAAGGGAAATCATCTCTGTGGATTAGCGGTTCAGTTGTTGGACTTAACCGCATGAGGTCCCTGGTTCGAATCCCGGGTAAGACAACGAAAGAAAATTGGGTTTCTTCAATTAACTAATAAAAAAAAAGTTGCTCGGGATTGGACATGTCTCCGGTAGGCGATAGGCTTGCCACCTATCACATTGTGGGACTTTGTGTCTTCGGCTAGTCGTGGGTGCGCTAGTTGTGCCTCTGCCTGCCTCTTCGGGGATATGGGCGTGAAGATACTTTTAAGGTAAATGACTAGTGTAATGAAGCAATAAGCGTTGAGTTTGAATAAAAAACCGTTTAAATGATAGCTATGTAATAAGTAACGTGGCAATTCGTCAAAAACTATAAATTAAACAAACGTCTCTCGTTCAAGGTCGAATTGTAGCTGACGATTGACATCAATCAATCAATCGTTCAAGTATTAGTTCTTAAACTCACCATTCACATTTTGAGTGTCTACACAGGCATCGTGCATCCTCTATCTTGTTTTGGGTATATAGACGATGGTGTTTCGATCTACTAACGTTATAGTACCAGGAATACATACGGTGCAAAAAGGTCGCAAAACTCTTTTATGATATTGGAAGGCAAACAAGCAAACGAATTTCCTGATAATAAGAAATTCACAACATCCAGGGACACTGAAGGTTACAATAATGGTGAATTGACAACCTGAGACCGGGAAAAGTAACTCTACCCGCTACCTTATCCTTCGAGCCGGAATACATCAACGGCAACCATTGATGTTGTGGTGACAGGAATAGCTGCGGCGGTAGTATCAATCCGGGCAAGTCGCTGCGAATCTACCACGTAGTATGTCACGGTGGTAGTGACGGTCGAACTATTTCGCCTTTTACGAGCTGCCTGGTAGCAAGGCAGTTGATCTATTCTGTAAAGGAGCCCGGATCAATACGGGGTAGACATCTTATTATTTGGCTTTAGTCAGAACAAGAACATGAAACAAGATGAGCAAGGAGAACTTGATAAAATTGTTTTAAGCTCTATTAAAAGAAGGATCTTTACGCCTGTATCCCTGAAAAGATAGGCAAAGGTACAAATAAGCAACTAATGCAAGACACTAGCCGAAAACACTAAATCCAAAAATGTAAACTTTTGTAGGCTGGCAAACTTTATTTCCTACTGGGCAGTGGTCTAACCCCGACAACATTGTTTTTACAAAAAAATTAAAATAACACATTTATGTGTTCATTGCGGAAGTCAGGACTTCACGTAACCAACTCGATGAAGGGAACACTAAACCATAGAGGCTCTAGTAGTCGAATTCACTGGATCATAATAAACATATGATAAACACTTAAGATAGGTGTTTTTTTATTCACCAAATAAACCGAGACCAATATACGAAAAACGAAGAGGAATAAATTGGTGTTACTTTTGCAAGGTAACATAAAAAAAACATTAGATTGGAACTTCATAAAACTGCTTTGGCAAAAGTAATTGTGTATGCAAAGCATTCTGCAAAAGTCTAGCGCCACGAAATATTAAATTAAAAATTGTAGAGTATTTGTGTCGCACCATAGGATTGATACAAACCCCGTCCCGCGGTTTGGGAGTGCGGGGCCAAAGGCGGTGACGTCGGTTTTCACCACAGCGGCGCATACGCAGTTCGCTTCCCGATATAAAAGCCTCAATCACCCATTCACCCGCCCGCAGTGTGTGCTAGAACGTTATAGTGTCCACTACTACTGTGAAAGGACTTTGTTATACCATGAATTCGAGGTGTTTATTAGTGCTAGCAGCCGCCCTCGGCGTAGGTATGTAGAATTTGAAATATTTAGGGTGCGCCGAACGAGCGGATTGTGATAGTGATTACAGAGTTGTTTTTAACATAAGCCTACAGTGCAATCATGATATCCACTATTGCTTTGCAATTATGCGAAAAGAGAATAGAAATCGCAATTAATGTGCTATTACCGCCAGTTTCTATGGCAATGTGAAACTTTTACGGGAAAATTTTAATGTTTCGCTAGTACTAACTAGCATTGGGGAATGTTTACATCAAATATTATTTTCTTGTAAAATATTATTGTTTTAAACATAGAACAGCAAGATAAATGCCTTGTTGTTGATAAATAGACCTATCACATAGTGGCCTGGTTGTGCCTCCGGGAGTACGGGCGTGAAGGTACTTATACCTACTTAAAATAGTAACACTAAGTATCTTCAATTAATCGTTGATGCTTTGGTTGTGTCTCTGGATTCGTCTTCAGGGATACGGGCGCAAAGATACTTACTTTTAGGTATTATATATTATACATCAATTAAAGTAATTAATTAGTTTTGATTAAATTCTAAACATGAATAAAAAACATATGAATTATTCTAAGAAAATTACCCAACTCATGACACAGCATCATTCCAGATTGCGGTTTTTTTTATTTCAATTACATATCTATGATACAATAATATCATCAAAATAAAATACTGCACTTGAATAACCCCGAAATATTACATGTTGAGTTTTCAGAATCAATTTTACATTTTAATGTTATGTTATATCGAGCTGCAAAACAATTTTACATTTTAATGTTATGTTATATCGGGCTACAAATCAATTTTACATTTTGATGTTATGTTATATCGAGCTGCAAATCAATTTTACATTTTAATGTTATGTTAAATCGGGCTACAAATCAATTTTACATTTTGATGTTATGTTATATCGAGCTGCAAAACAATTTTACATTTTAATGTTATGTTATATCGGGCTACAAATCAATTTTACATTTTGATGTTATATCAAGCTGCAAATCAATTTTTTTACATCTTAGTGTTATGTTATATCGAGCTGCAAAACAATTTGTAATGATAAAGCTCGCAGTCATCTCACGTATGTCAGCTCTTGATGGATGTGGTAATTAATGCAAATGACCTCATTAAACTTTCTAGCCTACGCTTTAGATTGCATAACCTGCAATGGTGGTATTAACTGGAACGATCAAGTGCTACAATGTGTTAGAATACACTCAGTATAACAATACATTGTCCAAGTAAAATATCTCTAAAACAGGTAAAATTTGAAACAAAAGTTTAAAATAGTTTATATTTAAATCTGAAAGATATCAGTATTTCAGAATTAAAATGTTTCGAAATTATGCTACTTGTGGATTTAATTTGAGGAAAATGAGTTATAAAACATTTGTATATCTTTTAGCTAACATCCTTGCCATCAAATAAAACAGAAAAATAATTATATATTTCGGTAGCTGAATTAAAACCTTACTGGATATCATAGATTCCGTATTTCATGATCGATTTCACTATATCAGTTTTACTAATGAAAAAAAAAGTATTTTAAAATGAAAAAATATAACAAAATAGGCACAGGTTATATTCCTGGCAACAATTCATTTTTACCTGAATATAGTATACTGAATAAATTATATTATAAATTAAAATGAATCCTCACTTCCAATGGTCATTCTATCACTCTTGAACGGAGAGATTAAGTTTGTTCATATTTTTTTGCCATTTTTATCAGGTAGAGGCCTTTTTGAAATTATTGAAAGCTTAGCGAAACATTAGAACATTTAAGAAAACAACGAAAATATAAATTACACATAACTGTATTGACGTATCTGTCAGTCAGTCATTAATTTGGGACAAAGTCTTTATGATAAGTAAATCTAAAATACTGAAAAAAACTCATGTTTTCTTCAGACTGGTACTGCCCTTACGTCTTATGTATAATTAACAATTTAGTTTTTGCATATATCACGTGACAAATATTTCTATCTCATGGATAATAAAATAGAGTGTTGACTACCACTGAATAAAATTATTACATCACTTATCTATTTGACTTATAAGTCAAACTTCCTTAAGATGCCGTTATTCTTACCTACGAGTAACTTTATGTTACAAATTGGTTAGGAAAAAATTAAGCTTCTGAAAATTTAGCGTGAGAATGTCATTATTTAATGTTGGTACAATTTATTTAACTATTACTAAATAAGTTCTAAGTGGTAATAGTCCTGTACTGGTACTATCACTTTTATCTTTTTCTGTAACTAGTGCTTTGAGGGTAATATAATATAAATATATTAGTAGTTTTGGGTATTGACTTCAGTAATTGATTCAGTTATTGCTGTCCACCCTATTAAGAAACCGATAATAGTTGGCTATGAATAGGTGAACAAATCACTAGTTGCACCTTTTCCTACTTTCAGAATATGAACGTGATGAGCTTAAAACAAAAAAAAACCGCTAAGAGAGTGGTCCATTTCTTATATATAGAGTTATATAATACATTCAGTCATACTCTCACACCGACACACACACATATAGAGACACATCCAAATGTGTTTAATATTAATATTACATACCCCTCTTTTTCCGTCGGATGTTAATTAAATAAATTTTTGACTGCACGCAAAGAGATATTTACATAGTAATTGAAAAAGCAGTATTAAATTATCTATGAATTGAACATGTGTCGGTATTGCCTTCATTTCCTGTTCAATAACGATAACTTCATATAATATTGATGTATAGAAATTGTCGCTTAGACAGGACGTTATATCCTTATACTGAAAAAGTAACGTTTCATATGTTTAGCATGTATGTCACGTACGTGTTTCTCACGAACTAAGGTTTGCGCATATCAATATTATTATCAGACACATTTTAAATAAAAGTCGAGTACAAATTTAGATGTAATGCTGCTCGACTTAAGCTGTAATCAATCTGAATCTTTTTTAGTATTTAGCACAGGCGTAAGCATCTGCCATTTTAATTAATTTGCACCAAGTTTTTACATCGCCTTTGTAGGTCTAGCGGTGCAGGTGTTGGACTTGACTGCACGAGGTCCCGGGTTCGAATCTCGGGTCGGGCAACAAAAAGAAAATTTGGGTTTTCCATTTTTCTAACAAAAAAAAATGTTGTTTGGGGATTGGATATGTGCCCGGTTGGCGATAGGCTTGCCACCTATCACATTGTGGGACTTGTGGGTTGTGCCTCGGCCTACCTCTTCAGGGATATGGGCGTGAAGATATTTTTTTTACTCATGTTTTTACACCATTAGCTTAAAATAATTCACTTAATATTTCTTGATCCCGCCAAAGCTCTTATTTAATGTTATTTATAACTAATGATATTAGTACAACAACAATTGCACTACCTAAACTACTGAGAGTTTCTGTATAGTTATACATTTGCTGTCACTTATTTTTGTAGTATTTTCTTTACATAATTAAATAAAATTATCTGTCACTTATTTCCAAATCTTCTTCGGTTAATATTAGCTAAACATAATGCTATAACAGATTAAATATTATAAAAATATTACGTATCAAAATTTAGAACTCAGCAAAATAAAGCAACAGATTTTGTATCGTTTCATATTATTAAGCCGTATTATAATGTCAATGTACAATGGAAAGTGAAAATTGATACCTTGCGTTTACCAAATAATTAAATGAAATTTACAGATGCAATTAAATATTCATAGTTATCATTGCGTGAAGGTATTCAATTATCTTGGCTCGCGGCGCGTGCACGAATTTCACAAGAAGAAAGAATACAAGGTGAAAATAACTAAACTGCTTCAGTGCGCAAGCGCATGGCCAATTATTGGCAAAGAGAACTATAACATGATTGATTGGCGATTGAGATAATAATAATAATAAATAATAAATATCCATGGACAAGTCACACAAATTGAATCTAACCCCAAAGTAAGCAAATTATATGCTTGTGTTATGGGTGTTAGTCAACGATACTAATACGTAGAAATACTCAAATAGATACCAGAATAAATTTAATAAGCATCCAGACCCGGAAACGCAGACATCTAAATGTTCATTACACAAATCCCTGCCCCCGTCGGGAATCGAACCCAAGCCTTGCGGTTGGTCGATGTAATTAGACGTGTACGCTAGCCACTCGACCAACGAGGCGGTAATTGAGATATAACTTACATTGGAAATGAAAGGATACTCTCTGCATATCTCGAAGGGAAGCGACGTGAAGATTTGTAGGTGTATTAATTAGAACCAGTAAAATATACAAATGGATAGTATTTTTAGAACTGGATTTTATCATTTCCTTGTTTGTAAAAAAATTAAATACAGTAGTTAAAACCAAAAGTTAGAGCAACATTAATGGTTTACTTGTAGTTTAAAATGTCGGAATGGTGCAGTTCATTCGTGAAAGGTTTCCGAAGTAATCACAAGCATCCGGATAATAGCAATACAGGCCAGAGGGCCTGTATTAAGACCTAATCCATGAATGGCTATGAAAAAAAAGTATCTTCACGCCCATGTCCTCGAAGAGGTAGGCAGAGGTATAACCAGGGCAGCCACGACTAGCCAAAGACACTAAGTCCCACAATGTGATAGGTGGCAAGCCTATCGTCAAACGGGCACATATCCAATCCCGAGCAACGTTTTTTCTTATTAGGAAATTGGAAAGACCCAATTTTCTTTTTGTTGCCCGACCTGGGATTCTAAACCGGGACCTCAGGCAGTCATGTCCAACAACTGAACCGCTAGACCACAGAGGCGACTATGGCTATAATATTAATAATTGTTCACGATATCTTGTCTTTTTTCGGTTGAGGACACATATTTAATCCCGAGCAACGTTTTTTTTTATTAGAAAATTGGAAAGATCCAATTTTATTTTTGTTGCCCGACCTGGGATTCTAACCCAGGACCTCAGGCAGTCAAGTCCAACAACTGAACCGCTACCCCACAGAGGCGACTATGGCTATAATATTAATAATTGTTCACGATATCTTGTCTTTTTTCGGTTGAGGACACATATTTAATCCCGAGCAACGTTTTTTTTTATTAGAAAATTGGAAAGATTCAATTTTATTTTTGTTGCCCGACCTGGGATTCTAACCCGGGACCTCAGGCAGTCAAGTCCAACAACTGAACCGCTACCCCACAGAGGTGACTATGGCTATAACGTTAACAATTGGTCAAGATTTCTTGTCTTTTTTCGGTTGAGTACACAAAGTTAGATAAGGGTATATAATTAACAAGACACTTGACATATTACTTTTTTAGAAGACAATAGCAATGACAAGACTGTTGTAATTTTTGGTTAAATCTGGGAATCGAACTTGTTATACCTGGGAAAAAACGCGTAATTACAACCGGAAATAGTTTTTATTATCTACAAACAATACAATGCGGCGGAAGTGTGATCTCGAAAAGAATTTTTCAGAGATATTATCCCGAAACAATACTTGGAAACATAGTCTTCTGGCCTTCAAATCCTTCCTTTCAGGCCATGATAGCAAAATCAAAAATGTTCGTGTAAATCAAAAGTTTAACGACCGTTTGTATGTTAAACTAGCTGCTACCTGCGGCTTCGCCCGCGTTTTCACAGAAACCCGGTGTGCGATCGGGATTAAAAATAGCTTATATGTTAATCCAGGTCACAATCTATCTGTCTTCCAAATTTCAGACAAATCCGTTCAGCCATTCGAGCGTGAAAGAGTAACAAACATCCATACATCCATACTTACAAACTTTCGCATTTATAATATTAATAGGATTTAAGGAGGAGTTTTTTATGATATTGATAGACAAACAAGCAGACGGATTTCCTGATAGTAAGAAATTCACGCCGCCTTTTTTTAGGAGGATCTAGAGCTAAAGTAAGTTTACCGACTACATTACCCTCCGAACCGGCACACGTCAGCGGCAAGCATTGACGTTATGGTGGTAGGAATAGGTAAAGCGGTGGTACCAATCCGGACGAGTCGCTGCAAAATTCTACCACCTAGTAGGATGTCACGGTGTTAGTAACAGAAAGCCTATGCTAGCCTTTTACAAGCTCCCTGGCAGAAAGGCAGATGGTCTATTCTACAAAGAAGCCCGGACCGACAGGGAACGAGTATTTAGTAGTATTTAGTATCTAGGCAATTCTTTATTTTATCCTTCTTATTCATAAAAATATGTATAAATGTATGAATCCCGATTTCTCTTGCTCTTCGCAACACGCCTTAATTCTGCTAATTATTTCTCTATTGTCTCAGTTATTGCAAGGTATAGGATCATATGCTACAAATATAACAATTCAACATCTATGGGTTCAGCTTATATAATAAAATACATAGCAAGATTGTTTTACAGAAAAGACAGCAAACAAGAACTCTGCTCTCCTAATGGAGAGGCAACTGTGGCCTATAGTCATAGATGTTAAATAATTTATCTTATGTAGTTTAACCAGACTTATTGATAAAAACTACTACTAGGATAGTAACTGGACTTATACTAACGTTTTGATTTTTTAGTGCTGGCTATATACAGTAGTATTGCAGTTTATACAATTAGCCTACCGCAACATTTCCGCCCTTTTTTCTTTCGACCCTCAAGTTTTAATGATGATGACTGTTAGTGTTTGAAATACACACCTTTTGCTTTTGGGTTATATCCACGTTGTATTAAATTATAAAAATAACTAAGTTTCTTTACGCCCTTATCCCTGAAGAGGTAGGTACAGCCAGAGCACCCTCGTATAGTTTAAAATACTTATTACACAATTTGATATATGCAAACCTATCGCCAATCGGGTACATGTCAAATCTTTATCATCGTAAGTTTTCATACGAAGAGTTGCCTGACTCAGGAATCGAACACCGAATATCACGTTGTTAATACCCACCACTAGACTACAGAGGTGTTTAATTGTGATTTCATATTATAAAATCACAATAGACTCTTGTAGTCTTACCGCGTTAATGTGAATGTACGTCCTTCATACAAAACGACGATATAAATAACCTTAAACAGGCCCTTGCATTGTGTATTGTACATAGAGTCAGTTACGGCAAAAACCTCTATGTTTAGAAATCTTTGTATTTATCACATTTTCACGAAGTTTTAAGCAATAGTCATGTTAGGTTATTTCTACATAAAATTTGCATATCCATAGGATTAGTCACATCTGCTGTCACATACACAGTTATTTTTGTATAACGGACGAGTTTATTGTGAATAATGAAAGCTTATCTTAGGTTTTAGCTTTATATTTAACAAACTGTTGCCTCTGGCGTTGTCCGCGTGGTTAATAATCACACAGGATTTTTTTAAAAATATAAAAACTATTCTATGCGTTTATCCAAGTATCCATAGAGGCTCTATGTGTGTGTGCCAAATTTTTTTGAAAATCGGTTCAACAGTGTCTGCGTGAAGGAATAACAAACAAACAAACTTTCGCATATATAATATTAGCAGGATTAGTATGATAGGCTAATAATCATATTAGCTGCAATCCTTAATTTGGATGTTTATGAGCAAAAGGAATATGGCACAGTTGTTAACAATCTATTTTCACAAGAGTATGACTTTAAAATAATAGAAAAATCAATAATTCCCAATAAAATCTGTATCTATTCCAGCTAAGAACAATTTTAATCATGTCAACTTTTTTGAATTTCGATTCGAAATTGGTCCATCCGTTTAAAAGTTACAGTGCCACAGGCACCCATAGATACGTTTATTCCATCAGGGGTTAGTCTATACTTATATATTTATTATAAAGAGGAAAGATTTGATTGTTTGTTTGTTTGTATTGAATAGACTCCAAAATACTGGACGGATTTAACATTAAAAGCCGACATTTTAATGCGGAAAATGCTCAATTTCTACGTGAAAACGGGAAACAGAACAAAGTGTAGTAAGAATCTACTAGTTCCGTATAACGCACTGTTTCCAAATACAATATTAAACTAATCCTATTTCGCCGTAATCACGAAAAGTGAACGAATTTTCTTCTACGTGATTATTCTAGTAAGTTTTAACTAGTTTATTCGTATGACCTTCCACCTGTACTAAGATAATCGTCATAATATTTGAAACTTTAGGTTATATTATTATACGAGCGGCATGCCATGATGGCCAGTTTGACTTATTACAATAGTGATGAATGAAGAATTTGTTAGGTTTTGTATTTACAACTAGTATGGCAAGTAACAGTTTAAAAAATATAGATATTTACATAAGTTATACAAATGTCAAACCGGCCATCACAGTGAGCCTTTAGTATAGATAACCACGTTTTAATAGGTTCATATTATGGTTTATATAACTAACAGTTCATTGCCACATGTTGCGTATAATCCTACGCATATTGTTACATTTTCGTTGTTACGTTAACCCAGTTTCAGAAATATTTAGTTTAATATCTAGATTTGTAGGTTGAATATAAATATTTTTACATATATTGAATTATAAGCGATAATTTTAAATTTTAGCGGACTATGCAACATACCTTTTTACATCATTTGGCCAGTTCATGTTATTATATACAAGTGCATTTAAAAAAAAGTATAATTAATATGTTGTTATTGCTATGTCTTTTGCTATGTCTCACTTTTTGGAGGCTCTACATATCATTTTTTTTTATTTTTTCCTACATACATATTGCGCTAATAACAAACTTTGACTAAAGCACTCCAAGGTTTGAGTTGGTATTATATTTTGAATAACAGGGTCATAAAGAATGTAATGTCTTTTTTTTTTTTTTTAAATGTAAATGTAATGTCAACTTAAAGTTAGTCTATATTTTTATGTGGTTAACTTTTTAGAAGCATATACTGTTTTAAGATCCTTTTATACTATAATGTACTATGAATAACATTGTAACATAGCAGTTTATGAATGTCCCGTGACCTATATATATCACAATTCATAAAAAGCACATGCTTATGTAAATCTTTTAAAATTAGTAAAACCGACTCAAGTGTCAAAAAACGTAACAATTTCTTAATAATTTACATAAATATATATAAAACTTTTGAATGTCAATATTCAAAGGTCAATCGCGAAGTTACTTAATAAGATGCGTCCGTGTATAATCTCGATAAAACCGAAAGTTCTTCCCACACTGACCTCGTTTGGTCAATTTAGAGGCTTTCACCTGTATTACTTAACGGTTGACGACCTTTATATTGATCAATATTTATGTAATACTTATCGTGAAGTTATACCTAAATATTTCTTAATATGTCCTAAAGAACCAATTTGTTATCACCACTTGCGACAATCTTAATACATATAATAAACTAAATATCACATCGGTATGGAATATAAAATTGATTTATTTAATAAATTGCAGAAAACATAGTTGTTGTGATAGTGTAGGGATATGAACTGGTTTATTTATGGGGAGCTATATATACATACAAATATATTGTTACAATATTTTTACACTACAATAATGAAGAAGTTTATCATTGTACAAAGTTGAGGTACGTCAGCTTATACCTTTTACATTAAAGCTTTCTCATAAATACTATAAAATTAAAAGAGAGAATCTTTTCGAGATTTGTATACTGAAACAGCTGAATCCTAAAGTTTTTCGGATCGGTTTGTTACAAAATTACCAAAAGTTACTAGATTTATTAAAATTAAATGTTAAATCTAAGCCAGTATTTGACTTAGTGGAAGCAGTATAAGTTTAATCAAAAGTGAAAACGTCGTAGTATATAGAAGTCATCAGGATAGGTTAGTTTCTAAAAATTTCAAAAATAGAACTACCAAAGAATTATCTGAATGGTCTAAAATGCTGATTTTGAACTCACATCTCCTGGGTTCTTTATACATTCTAGGATTAACCAACACATTGACAACAGTATATTTTTAATCTTTTACATGTCTTACAAAGAGTTGTTCGAAGAAGATTATAAACAAATTTCATTTTTGTAGTGCTATTGAGTAGTATTTAAAATAGTAGCAGCTAACCCAAATTGCTATCACCTCCTTACCTATTAATACAGCCATAGCATCAATACAAACTTTTATCGTGTATCGTGTTCCTTGTTAAAATATAGAGTCGAATTATGAACTTAAGCATGTGGCTCAAAATTCTGGCCATAATATAGCATTGCATCAATATCAATAGTGTCAAAAGTAACAGACCTAACAACAAGAGAGACGCCTTTTTGTTCGCTATTGTGGCAAAAAAAAGTAAAAGTAAGTATCTTCACACCCATATCCCCGAAAAGGTAGGCAGGGGCACAACCAGGGCACCCACGACTAGCCAAAGACATTAAGTCCCACAATGTTATAGGTGACAAGTCTATCGCGAACTGAAAAACAGTTTTGCCCCGTGTTGGTCGTGTAAATGAGTCACGATATGAATTTTAAGCCCTATAGCTACTGAACTTAAGTCCAGTTTTAGCAAAAATTTAAGTAGAACAAGTATACACATCTATATCTATGAATATAAAAAGATGACCATTTCGCGTGGTCATCGTATCAGGCGTGAGCGAATGGACCAATTAGATAATTCTTTTTTGTTTGTGTTAGTTATTGTCCGGAGAAGGTTCTTATGAATAAAAAAAACGGGATACTTGCATAGAAAATTGGAAATATAATGTTTTATACTTTTTAGTAGTTAATTAGTCCCTTTCTGGGACCGGCTAAGACCTTTTGGCCGTGCTGCCACGCACGTCTTCCGTATTAATATAATTTTCTTTATTTTCAATGTACTTCTTAAAAAGTAAGTAAGTATCTTCACGCCCATATGACCGAAGAGATAGGCAGAGGCACAACCAGGGCACCCACGACTAGCCGAAGACACTAAGTCCCAAAGTGTGATAGATGGCAAGCCTATCGCCAACTAGGCACATATCCAATCCCGAGCAACATTTTTCTTATTAGAAAATTACAAATACCACATTTTCTTTTTGTTGCCCGACTCGCGATTCGAACCCAGGTTCTCATGAAGTCAAATCCAACACTTGGACCGCTAGACCACAGAGGCGTAAAATTAAGGATGATAAAAAGTGGGGCACCTATGGTCCAAATCACATCATACAATAGGGTTACAATTATCACGTTATGGTTGCGCAAAGATTATTGCGCACGCGCATGAGTTCACATATGTCGGCGCCTGAACTAGGTAGTTATAACTATTTATCACGGTATGATTTCGTACCTTAAGTTACACAACTCTATGGTACAATTGCTAAACTGTCACTGGTGGTCGAGTGATGTGGAGCAACTTATCCGGGTAGGGAAACTAGGGATCCACTGCCTTCCCTTTTTTATATGATATTGGAAGGCCTCGAGCAATAGTAAGTTTATCGGCTACCTTACCCTCCGAACCGGAGCACGTCATGACGTTATGGCGGCAGGAATAGTTAAAGCGGTGGTACCAATCCGGGTGAGTCGCTGCAAAACTCTACCACTTAGTGAGAAGTCATGGTGTCAGTGACCGTAAGCCTATGCTCGCCTTTTACAAGCTGCCTGCCAGGAAGGCAGATGGTCTATTCTGCAAAGGAGCCCGGACCAACACGGGGAAAACCTATTCCGTCCTCCATAATAACAGTTGTAAATTCTGGTCATGGTGGTAGCCAGCATGCATAATAGGCTTAACATCTCGGCCACAAGATAACGACGCACTTGTAACGTCTATGGTATCTATAGGCGACAGTTGCTTATTACCACAGGAGAGCCATGTATTTGTTTGTTGACCTCTGAAATAAATAATATCAAATATTAGTTCCTAAATGATAAAATTAAAATACATGTTACACTTTAAAACCACTTTAGTGTCGTAATTATTAACTCTTACAAAATATTTTAATAACCCAAATACGTTTCCTTATTGTTGTTTTTTGCTTTAAAATTAGAAAAATTGCAATCTTAGTTATCTAATTTAATTATTGTATAATTATTGAAATGTTCAGCTTTACTTAATTTTGGTGTTAATGACTTAATAAGTTATAATATATAAGTTATATATAATGAATTTATAAGTTATACACTTTGGTGGCAGTTGTCGGTATGTATTAACACAATAATTACTTTTTTATGTAGATGAAATATACCAATAAAACTTTGCGCAAAATGTATTAACATATAGTTCAACTAATCAATGACATACTGACTTACATACTTAATTTTTCAAATTATTACACCATTTTTGTAGAAATTTTAACTTATATTTGGAAAAGAACATTAAACATTGAAATTTTGAAAAAAGAACTAAAGCACAATAATATTCTATCGCGTCTTTTACGAATCAGATTGAAATTTTTATATGAATAATCATCATACTCGTAGTATTATAAATCGTGTATTATAAAAAAAAAAGTATCTTCACGCCCATATCCCCGAAGAGGTAGGCAGAGGTACAACTAAGGCACCCACGACTAGCCGAAGATACTAAGTCCCACAATGTGATAGGTGGCAAGCCCATCGCCAACCGGGCACAATTCCAATCCCGACCAACATATTTTTTTTAGAAAATTGGAAAAATCCAATTTTCTTTTTGTTGGCCGATCCGGGATTCGAACCCGGGACCTCATGCAGTCAAGTCCAAGACCGCAAGACCACAGAGGCGATGATTAGTGTATTATTCATAATATATAAGTGTTATGAAATTGATATGAATACTGTTTTAGATATCAGGGAAACAGAAATAAGGGCTTCACAAATACATTGTATGGAGACGTATATAACGGGTTATATAAGATATTACCACAGGCTTATTTACTGTAAATTTGATGACACCGGGCATTGCAAAACTATCAGGGAATTCTACTTAATGTTTTCGCTGCAAATGTCAACTGGTGTCGGTGTACTTGTGACATGAATGATATAATCATATGACACAGATGTTAGCACACAATTATAGACAAATGAACTCGAGAGAAACCTGCGACATTATTAACACGGAAGTCTTTGCTGAAAGCTACTAGTATTACAGCATACATCACCTGAGAGAGTATCACTGTAATAATTTTAGTAAGCAAAATAGTAGTTACATTTATTTTCACGCCAAGTTCTTTCCGGTATAGACAGAGAGCGTACCACGATTCCAGCAGTTCTGCCTAGTTTCCTTCACATTTATTCATCTCTGTGGTCTAGCGGTCCTGGTGTTGGACTTGACTTTATGAGGTCCTGGGTTCGATTCCTAGTTCGGGCAGCAAACAGCAAATGTGGTTTATCCAATTTTCTAATAAAAAATGTTGCTTGGGATTGGATATGTGCCCGGTTGGCGATAGGTTTGCCACCTATCACATTGTAGGACTTAGTGTCTCCGGCTAGTAGTGGGTGCCCTGTTGTGCCTCTGCTCACCCCTTCGGGGTGGGCGTGAAGATACTTAACTTAACTTTTTATCTAAGTAGTAAAAAACAGTCAAAATCGGTTTGTTACTGAAAAGAGGTTACTGTTACTGGAAGAGGTAGGCTCTTCGGGGATATGGGCGTGAATATTTACTTACTTTTTTTATTCAAAACGTAGTAGTTACGAGTTGACATTTAGGGTAAGTATTCAGTGGTAGACCAGATTATCTTCTTATTTTAGAAATAAGTTAGTCATTAAAGTAGCATCACTTTCATCTACAATTCTCTGTGCAATTATTAAAAACAGCATCAATTATATTGGATTTGAAAACTTTCGCGGATGTCACAGATCATTTGAAAAATTTAA
Organism: Calephelis virginiensis; assembly: GCA_002245475.1. Taxonomy (NCBI): domain Eukaryota; kingdom Metazoa; phylum Arthropoda; class Insecta; order Lepidoptera; family Riodinidae; genus Calephelis; species Calephelis virginiensis. The sequence goes on from NJDC01001276.1 coordinate 325,328, forward strand.
TTTTCCCCTTATCTAGTTTTGATGTGAATATTTTAGCAAAGTTTTGAAGGAAATGCTTTTATTTGGTTAATTTTTTACTAAATAAATAATACTAGGGCAATTAACAAGAAATCTATAAAGTTATAAAATAATTAAGCAATTTCGTTTATAATATTTAAGCGTATTGATATAAAAATTATTCAATATTTACTTAACAAAAAACCATTCGAATGATTGCTAAAATCGTAGAAATGTGTACCGCTACGTTCGTTTACTGGCAACATGTTAGGATTATGACAAAGTTCAGGCTGCCATTATAAGTTAACAAGCCATAATGGTTGCTTAATACTAGTTTGTCACGTTGCATTCCTCGGAGAAAGAGCGGCCCTGCCTGCGACCGGTATGTTGCAAAATAGTTGCGTGCTTGGCAAACCCTCTGGCAGCTTTTGAAATTTTAATTTATATTCAAGAAGAAACCGAGGAGCTCAATACCTGATTTAGTATGTAGAGTTGTTACCTAATCTTAAAAATATTCAATATTTGGTCATTGTTTTGTAATTAGCTACAGGTTTTTAATATACGTTATGTTAGCTAGCATATTGCAATAGTTATAAATTCAGTATATTATTGACATACATGTCTAATAACTAAACTAGTTTAAAATACTTAAAGATAATATACATTCAATATTTAACTTAGATTTATTACTAAATTTGCACTGATAAGTTTAGATATTTTTTTTGAATTGGAACGAGAGAATAAGTATAAAAACATAACTTTGACAATTTAAAAATTGTGAAACCTGTGTAGTGGTTATACATTTTAGAGTTTTACATATTACTACGATTTATGCTTTTTATAGTGTCGACAGAATAGCATATACATAGTCCTGGGTGCTGATAATGTATCTCGGTTGCTAAATCAAAATGGAAAAGTGTACATCAAATAGCTGTCAAATGACGTCATTTGTGTTTGCTATCTCTATTGTATTTCTGGATTTCAATCAACCTTAGTTCTCTCACTTCTTAATATAGCCTACGTTAAATGTCCTAACGACATTTTCTTACGTTTCTTAGCCTTGAACTATATCATAAGTCTATCAAGTATATTTTGCATATACGATTGATTTTCACAATGCACCAAAAGAATCACAAAATGAAATATCATTAGACAAAGACAGCATCATCTTAACATTAGTTGTCCCAAGTGTCAAATGTATGAATGTAACTAATTTACGATTGATTTCACGAACCTATCTACGTTTAAAGATAGGATTATTAGAGTTTATTGTTAACTTTTTTTAATAATAACTATTATTGTTAATAAAATTACTCGTTCCTCAGCGAAATATATTTATAATTTTTCCCCAATTACAGTTATATGGGGGTCGATTTAACTATTTGCATATCAAATTTGATCAAAATCTCCGTTTTTGTTTAGCCGTAAAAGCGTAATAGACAGACAAAGAAATTTACAGTAAGTAGGTAATTGATTATGGATAACATAGTAGCATTATCTTTTATCGTAGATAGATTATTAAAACTGGTCGTTATAGGTATTAGTATTTATCAGTATTATCTAATTCTGTTTTCGTAAACATGTAATTAACAATTGGTTTCTTTTGTCACAGCGGTCGCTCAAGAATCCTTCAAATGTCCCGATGACTTCGGCTTCTACCCTCACCACATATCTTGTGACAAGTACTGGAAGTGCGACAATGGTGTAGCTGAATTAAAGACCTGCGGCAACGGTCTTGCTTTTGATGCCACAGACTCTAAATATCTGACTGAAAACTGTGACTACCTCCACAATGTTGAGTGCGGCGACAGAACACAGCTTGGTAAGTTCATATCTCCTAATGATTATTATATTTTTTTTTAATTTAATTTGTCCTTCATCGGGACCGGCTAAGACTTTTTGGCCAGGCTGCCACATGTTCCGTATAATTACTAACATTATCCTAGAAGAGTGACAGAAACTACAAAAAAAGAGTAAAATTTGTCAAAGTAAAATAATTCTTGTAAAAGTATCTTACTCGACCCAGAAATTTGAGCTTCTAATTTTAAATTTGACGTACAAAACGGACTTTTAGTATTAGTACGAGTTGGTTGTCATTTTTTGATTAAAAGCATTAAAAGTAGGAATATGCAAAAGACTTCTCTATTACTTAAACAGCTATAGGCAGGTGTTCTAAATAAACAATTTAGCAAATTGCTAGTGTGCTGATTTCGTTTTAGTACCAGATGTTTATTTATTATTTCTTGTTAGTATTTATAGAGTAAAGAAAGTTTTGAAGTTGAAATTTTATAATACTAAGCCAAAAGGTGCCTAATCGCTCTTTCTTTGAAGACACTTAAATTGTAATGCTCTTAGGTAGATAATTCCATTCCATAGGCTTTCGAATAATAAACATGTGGTGTTTATTTCTTTTTAGTATCTATAGAGTAAAGAAAGTTTTGAAGTTGAAATTTTATAATACTAAGCCAAAAGGTGCCTAATCGCTCTTTCTTTGAAGACACTTAAATTGTAATGCTCTTAGGTAGATAATTCCATTCCATAGGCTTTCGAATAATTAAAGCGGAATATTTTGAATAGCTTATATTTTAAAAGATGAATCAATATTCAAATAGTCAACAGTCTTTGCTGATTTGTTGGTATGGTAATAGAATACTTTACAAATTTATTGTTGTGGCACTTTTGACACCTAATAAAGGATTCACATAATAGGAATAAACATGTATCTTTCATATTGATTTAACACTTACGTCTTTGTATCGGTCAAGGCCTTCGATTGTAAAATAAGGAGAGTCATCTTACTAGTGAAGTGACCAGGATGTGTTCGAAGGTCACAATGTAAATATATGCAAACACCGGTTATTTTTACCACGGCTCAGACATTTTAATATGAATTTTTGAATACAAAGTGTTGACCTTGTTCTAGTGCCATTAAGTGTAATTTTTTTGTGTGTGAATGACCATTTTTATCAGAACAGGAAAACATGTAAATTTGATATTTAAAAATGAGACATAAAATAGATTATGTTCATGAAAAAAGATTGATAGAATATAGAAAATAGAACATTCAAAGTATGTCTAAGTGACTTTACCAATAGTAACTATTATTTTATTATTACTACATAGTATAAAACAAAGTCACTTCTTCTGTCCCTATGTCCCTTTTTATGCTTAAATCTTTAAAACTGCGCAACGGACTTTGATGCGTTTTTTTTAATAGATAAAATAATTGAAGGGCAAGGTTTATATGTATATTTCATAACCGTGCGAGGCCCCGGCGGGCCGCTAGTATATAATATATTAAGGTTATATGTAGGTTAAAAATCACTTATGCTCAGTTTCTATAATTAAGGAGATGTCATCCGTGAGTTTTTAAATTGTTCAGAGTTAACTGTTGAAAACCAGCAACTGTTGTTAGCAATCTTACTAATCGTACAAAATACTACCATCGTACAAAACGAGCCGTCAGGTGATCCGTCTGCTTGTTTGACTTCCAATAACAAAAAAGTTTTGGTGCATACAGTACCGCTACTTTACGCAAGTTTGATAAGATAATGTTAATGGACTTCCAGTATCTTTCTGCGAAATCATCTTCTTTTTGTATCTGCAAATTTTTTATTGTTGCATATTTTTTCTAAATATGTAATCTATTGTTAACAGAACCACCAATTTCCACACCTCATTGCGAGAGACTGTACGGTATATTTGCTGACAACCTCAAGTGTGACGTGTTCTGGAACTGCTGGAATGGTGAGGCCTCCCGCTACCAGTGCAGCCCTGGGCTAGCCTACGACAGAGAAGCCCGAGTGTGCATGTGGGCTGATCAAGTTCCTGAATGCAAGAACGAAGGTGCGTCTTCACATTACACTACCACAGTTTATTTTTTTTGTACTTTATTTTTGGAAGGGATCAAGAATATTTTTGGCCTACCTTTCTAGAAAAATGAATGACCAAATCGTGACTTAGTGACGATGGAGTCGGTTTCTTGCAATATTAATTCGGATTCGGAAATTTGGACGGATTCCCTAAAAATAGCTTAGAACTAATCGAATTTTGTATTTAATACAATAAATGATTTATCATCACGTTCATCTTATTGTTATATGAACGTACGTAAATAATTTTGACCACTGAAATAAATTTTGTGTTATCTTTTTTTATATTATTTGGACGCAAAGAATTAAATGATAAGAAATATAAATTTCATTATAAATAGTAGTATAAGAAAAACTAACCCGTTACGAAATTCCGATTCGAAATATAGTTGAACTTCCGTATGGAAAATTACTGACGCAATTTTTAGGTCCGTAGGATGGATTCGCTGTATTTGAAATTGCATTTCGATTTCTTCATGTGGAATAATTCCGAATGTATCTGGCGTATCTATCCTTTTACGTAGGAAAATTTAACGGTAACATTTAAATCTAACCGGAACACGATAATAAATTTATTGATTTTATTTAATTCTTTCACGATACCTGTTGAAAGTTAGTCGTAACGAGTAGTTGTAGTAGTTTAAACAACAAGTTTAATGTATATTGCAGAAGTTGCCAATGGCTTCGCTTGTCCCGCACCTGGTGAAGTTTCCAACGCTGGTACCTTCAGCCGTCACGCTCATCCAGAAGACTGCCGGAAATACTACATCTGTCTTGAAGGAGTAGCCCGTGAATACGGATGCCCCATCGGCACAGTATTCAAGATCGGAGACGCTGACGGCACAGGCAACTGCGAAGACCCCGAAGATGTTCCCGGATGGTGAGTTTTCTTTTCTCATACTAATATAACAATCTAATCCTTCAGTTCAAGTAAAACAGTTTTGACAAAGAACTTGAACCCTTTTTCTTCTAAACTCACTAGTACTATCACTGGTGGTGATTAATATATCAATTATACCTATAATACAATCCCGATAACTAATTTTTTCTACTGTGACTAACAATTCATTTGCACTGTTTATTCAAACGTATTTTTCAAGTGCATATTTTAAATTTAGAACGACCACAGACAACGAATGTTTTTAATACAAACGACATTCACTTTCACTCTTTAATTTCGTTGAACGGTTGTTACGCAAGGGAAATAAAAGACATGTAATTGTGATAAACTATATTAAGATATAATTTTAAATATATTTTTTATTGGATCAAGAACAATATGTATTTTTAAATTAAGAACGTAAATCGCAAATGGTTTTCCAAAATAATATTGATAATATTAAGGACGGATAGGTAAAATAATAGGAATGTTGTATTAACAATAGTATAAAATGAATGCTGAACGTAATGTATGGTAAATAAAAAATATTGTTTTATATTATTTATCCTTACACTAAAATTTTAAGGAAAATAATTTATACATAAGCAAAAAAATGTTGTTGTTTTAAAAAATAAAAGAAATACCCGTTAATGTAAGTAATTATAGAATTATGAAATATGTAATAAAAAACCAACCTATTAAAACCAATTCTGAGATCGTAACGTATTGGAAAATAACGATATAAAGAAAAATTATATTCTTGGTAAAGCGAACGGATAAGTTTCGTATTCTTGTCGCCATTTCAAGGCAGTTCACTTGGTGTCAAACGAGTTCTTTCACAATTTATGATTCTCTTAGTCACAACTATCCGGCAGTAAAAGTTGCTAGGAATTGTAGTATCCTTTTATATCAATTATTTATTATAATAATGTATTTTTTTAATGTATAACTTTATAAGCGTAGGGCTGTCAATAGATACGACAGGTATAAGGTTCGCGTAAATTTTCAGCGAGGACTACTACGGAGACTTGGACCTCAAAACTATCCGCAAGAGCGAGCTGCTAGCCGGTCTCCAGAGCAACGGCCAGTCTACACAAGTCCACCACAAGCAGCTTAAGCCCCGCCCCCAAAAAGAAAACTAAACTTAACTCTCTTCAAAACCTCTTAATACTCAAATAAACAATTCTTACACATCAAAATAATTAAATTAAAATTAACGAAGCCTATTAATTGTGTTGATGTGTGCAGAAAATTTAGTTTTATTTCAAATAATGAGTGAAGCCAATTTGTTTTGTATTCATTTCTAGTTGCCAAATAATTTTCTCGTTGTAGCCTTATATAAAATTCAACATCAAGGATTTAGACTTATAGTAGAAATTAACATATATTTATAACAAACACATTAAATGGCGTCATGTGAGGTCATAAATGGTGATAAAGTAAAGCCTACTTGAGATTGCATTTATGAAATAAGGGTTAAAGTTTAACCTCCAAAAGGCCTCAAATTTCCCAATTGTTAAGACAATGACCTTGTAAATATCTGTACTCAATCATCTAGCTGCGACTGAGTGTTGTTGTTTGATATAGAACTGTATACATAAGTTTTATTTTTAGTGATAAAATAAAAAAAATACATAAAAATTATAAAGTTGTGTGATTTTACTCTGTAGTGTAGCACAATTGCACTTTGTCTCCCGTAACATTATCTACTTTCACGACCACTCTATTTCCTATTTCGATCGCATTCACTTTCTAATACCATTTTAATACTTTTCTATTAAGTTATTTCTTGTCTATTCATCTTCTAACTTGTACAGTAATTGATCTACCAACCTGCAACAAAATAGAGGCTGAGGCTACTTCTACTAATCAGGTATGTTTAACTCTACATTTACCTACGCAAAGCTCTAATAATTTAGTTCAAATGATCTATATTAATATTGTTAACGTGAAAATGTGTTTGCATGTTTGTTTTTCTTTTATGTCGTAACAGAGCGATGTTGAAGTATAATTTTTGTAGATAGTCATGATGTTTGGAAGCTAGGCTACTTTTTACCCGATTTCTAAACAAGCTTTCGTGTAAGAGCTTATTAACACGGGCAGTATCTAGTATTTAAAAATAGTGTTATGTTCAAGTTCATAAATATTGCTTCCAAATTTGAAATTAATTACAAAGTTAATACAATTAATTATGTCGTCATCACATTAGCTTTAATGAACAGAAAATGTAGAAACAGGTCAATTTCAATCATTTTTGTATTTTCTAGAACACATTCAGTATAGCGTGAATAAGAATCAGCTTAAATGCTCGAAAATATTTCAAACAGATGGTAAAAAGTCGATTCGTTTATTATTTAAATTAATAAATCTTTTTTGTGATTAATGTTATTAGGCAATTGGAATAATATTTATTCAAAAAAATTATATATGCATTTATGCTATAAATATTAAAATATGTCTGTTTTAATAGATATTCGAAAGTAGTAGTAAATATTGACCTAAACCTAACCTTGAGTAATGTACTAGATTTGATCGGATCATTAACGATCTGCTGTATGTTCCATTATTTGAATAATAATCGTTGATTTCTTTCCACAGCGAAGACTACTACGGTGATGTCGACCTGAAAGCACTCAAGAAGTTGGGATTCTGAATGTCAAGGAGCGACTCTAAGGACAGATTGAGGTTGAACCCTTTCGACTTACTCAAAAAGTAGGCCTCTTCACAAGTTTGAATTTTTTTTTTTATTATTTGTATTTCGAAACATAAATTTTAAATAAGCAGTATTAAATAATGTGACAGTTCCTCAAGCTTTGTCTATGCTTTTTAAGTGACAGATGTCAAGGACTCCTAATCTGTTTGAAGAGGCGCTCTATCTGCATTTTTTGGAGGCAATTTTTTTTCACAAAATACATATCATGACATCTGGGCAATGATTCTATTAAATAAACATTTTTGTAAGGTAGAATCAGTAATAACATTTTGCATGTTAAAAATGTTTGTTTTGCCAAAACAAATTTGACATTTTACCGCATAACAGTTGCTGGTATCGTGTTGAAAAATATCGTAGTCATAGTTTAGTGTTAAGATAGTTGATATGTTTTTATACAAAAATGTAAATAAAGTAACATAATACCCATTGATTATTTTATTTTACTAATTTACAGCAGCATATTACACCCACAAGCGAAGAGGGAAAAATCGAACAACAGCATTCTATGTTTGAGACTAAAAGTATCTTCATGCCCATATCCCCGAAGAGGTAGGCAGAGGTATAACCAAGGCACCAACGACTAGCCGAAGACACTAAGTCCCATAATGTGATAGGTGGTAAGCCTATCGCCAACCGGGCACATTTCCAATCCCAACATTTTTTTTTTTAATTAGAGAGTTGGATTTTTCCAATTTTCTAATTTTTGTTGGCCGACCCGGGATTTGAACCCGGGACCTCATGCAGTCAAGTCCAACACCCGAACCGCTAGACCACAGAGGCGATTGTTTGAGACTATTAATGGATGTAATAAAATATCAATTAGATTTAAAAAGCTGTCGCTTAAAATTATATACATATTTCACAGCATCTAAGACATTGATTGAATACCACTTTCTGCTCTTGTTATTTTGTTAATATTATTAAATATTGTAATAAAACATTAATGCTTAAAGTCTTAAAACCGCTGAAAATGTTTTTTTTAATATTTACCTATAATTGGTATTATAAATATTATTTGGTATTATAAAAATAATGCTCTAATTATAATATTTACAAAAAACATAACAGATACAAACTTTTTAAAGATTTTTAGAGCTCTTTTGTCTTTACTAATAGTTACTCAATAAAGTATTAACTTCACGCCTATTAGCCGAAGAAACAAAGTCCCACAATGTGATAGGTTTCGCCAACCGGGCACATATCCAATCCCGGGAACCTTTTTTTAATATAAAATTGGAAAAACTACATTTTCTTTGGTTCCACGACTCCCGAGAACTCATGAAGCCAAGTTCAACACCAGGACCGCTAGACCACAGTGGCGATATATTACATACTACAGACTACATACGGATTCAATATATTATTTTGATTTTGATATTCCAATTCTCTAAGTCACAAGTGAGTAAAAATTAGTTTTTTTTTAAAACAGGTTAAACGATAGCTCTGTTGTTTCGCATAAACAATTCTACGGGATTTTCCTTTCGATAAAATTAAAATAGCAGTCTCGAATTCTGACATTGTGACGAATTTTGCGACGATTCGTCATTAAAATTCAGCAATTTGAGTGACATGAGTCCAAAAACGATTATGAAAACTTTCGTAGTACGTAGGCAGTTGGTATCAACACTAATATTATAAATGCAGATCTATCTGTGTGCTACATTTTCACTGCTAAACTGCTGGAACAATTTCAATAAAATTTGGTATGCGAAGTATATTTGCGTACTGTTAATTTTATTTGAAAATCTCCCATGACCCTTTAATAATAGAAATATTGGTAAAATAATCACTCTGGCATTCTTAAGCTACACGATATATCGCAACTTAAAAATAACATTTGTGGACACTGGACGCACCCAAAAAATGGTCCGCACTAAAAGATGTTCTAGACAGTTGTAAATAAGCCTTTCAACAAAGGTTATCTTGGAGGAAACTTTGTTTCCATCTTTTAATCTATAATATAAAAATGAATCGCATAACTTCAAAACGATTGGACCGATTTGCCTGATTCTTTTATTATTGTGTTACTTATTATCAGAAGAAGGTTCTTATGGAGAGAAAAGCCGGGAAAGTTGTAGGGCAAATGGGATAACTAATACTATATTATTTCCCATACTGAACGGGTGAAACGGGCCGGGCCAGCTTGTTATTATTAAATATGGATTGCATCTCAAATCCAGACATATGCAAAATAATGTTTACAACCTCTGTAAAAGTGTTCATATATGTGTCGTCACAAGTCATAACTTTGTTCAATAGCTGTATTAAAATTTCTAATTACGAGAGTGGTTTCATAAAAAAAGTTAAAATTGGATGAATAATTTATCAGTTTGTTTCGTAATTATTAAATACTTTTAAAATGGATTCACCCACCCAATTTTGAATGATCTTAAAAGAGGAAAAATCTAAGTAAGTATCCTCGAATAAGTAGGCAGAAGCACAACCAGGGCACCCACGACTAGCTGAAGACACTAAGTACCACAATGTGATAGGTGGCAAGTCTATCGCCAACCGGCCACGTATCCAATCCCGAGCAACATTTTTTATTTGAAAATTGGAAAATCCTAGTTTTCTTTTTGTTGCCCGACCCGGGAATCGAACCCGTGATCTCATGCAGTCAAGTCAAACAACTGAACCGCCAGACCACAGAGGCGATTTAAAAAATCTGATATATTTAAAAATAAGATCCCACATCCTTCTTGTTGAACTGCAAATTATACACTATGTATGTTTGCTATTTTCTATTAAACAAACATCACTTAAATGTAAATCACTACTTATTAATTTATACTTACTTCACTATATGAGCTATATTAATTATTAAAGTATTTTTAAGACCGTATTTTCGAAAAAAGAAGCAGAAGCCACCCACGATTAGCCTCGGCACACATACCGGGCATTAATCCAATCTCAAGTGACATTGTTTTATTAGAAAACTAGCTTTCCCGGCGAACTTCGTTCCACCCGTTCAGTTTGTATGGGAATTTTTTTTTCCTAGTTTCCTCGCAATTTTTTACCCTTTTTCTTATCTTTTAAACCTTCCCTGGACTTAAACAAATAATTCAAAGCCAAAATTAGCCAAATCGGTTCAGCGGTTTTCGAGTTTTAGCGAGACTAACGAACAGCAATTGATTTTTATATATATAAAACGATTTTTAAAACATCTTTGAGTTGTCCGACTCGAGAATTGAAAGCAGGAGCTCATGTAGTCCACACTGACACCGAACCACAAGACCATATAGGTATATAGGTGTATTACATTATCGTAATAGACGAAGAGGGTTAGCCATATCCCAAATGCTTTCAGGAAGACTAGGATTCAAAACGAAAACGTTTAAAGTATCATGCCTATCATCTTGATGCGTGGCGATCTACAACTGTGCGATTCCGAAGACATTTGTTACCTCTCACAACACCTTTGTGGAATCAGATACCGAGGGCGGTATTCCCAAAAAATTATGACTTAGGGACTTTCAAGAAAAGAGCGTACTCATTCCTTAAAGGTTGACAACGCATCTGTGATACTCCTGGTGTTGCGAATGTCCGTGGGCGGCAGTGATCACTTTCCATCAAGTGACCCACTAGTTCGTTTGCCTCCTTGTATAAAAAAACCAAATTTAGTTTGTCAGAATTTGGTACATAAAAATAAAACGTCAGGATTGTTATCAGTGAATATATTTATTAATGTAAAAGCTAGATAGTCTTTTGCATTCTTTTTTTAGCAGTATTCATCAATCTTTTTACTTAAACTACGTTGGTTTGAGATTTTAATAAAAATGTTAAGAGTATTTCATGCTAGTTTAACGTGGAAAATATTTGAAAAATATTTCCGCTGTTCATCTTCCTTTTCTTTTTTAATCGATTTAAACAAAGTTTGTTTCATTTGTCTAAAAGAACTTCATTTCTATTGTTTAATTTTCTTTGTTAGTTTTATTTACTATTATTTTGTTATCAATTGTTTAATGCATAAAAAATATATACTGCATTTCTATTAGGCCCTAAACTTTTTTTTATTGATTGTGGTTCACTTCTTCGATTTTCAACTGTCGGATAGCGTCTTGACGTGAAAAAGCGACGTGAGTAGAAGACCATGCTGAAAATTAAATAAAATTAATTAAGCATCATCCAGACGGGTGTAATCAACCACGCCTTCCACAAAGGTGACCTTTGTGAAAACTTTGAAACATATCAAAAATTGGATTACATCTACGTTCCACACGTATGTCAACTGTAATATAACCGTAACGGATGTAACGTTACAACCAATATTTTAATCAGCGTGAAACCCCTATTTTTTTTTATGATATTGGAAGGCAAACAAGCAGACGGATTTCCTGATGGTAATAAATTCACGCCGCCTAGAGACACCAAAGGTGGTAATGGTGCGTTACCTATCCGGGTGAGTCGCTGCGAAACTCTACCACCTATTTAGATGTCACGGTGTAAGTGACGGTAAGCCTATGCTCGCCTGTTACGAGCTGCCTGGCAGAAAGGCAGATGGACTATTATGTGAAGGAGCCTGGACCAACACTGGGGTTTATAATATAACATATAATATATATTATACAATATTATATTAACACTTATATGCCAGATCATTGTCTATAAAGTATCATACTCGTATATTTACGTCACATTACAAATATGACTTTCCATGACTATCCCAACCCATCGCTTTGACCCACAATAATGATTGAGAGTTGTAGTCAGTGCCCACTCTCATCATTATTATTTCAGCCTTTGATCATCTAATTTTTGACATAAGCTTCTTCAAAACTTCGTCAAGTAGCCGCACTCAGGGAGGTCAATTAACATGTATTATTAAGCCAGTATTTTGTGTTGATAATGTCGAATTAATGACTGATTTAATGATAATTGACATCTCTAAGTACGGTCACAAGAATCATAACCATAGCAATCAGAGATTCTAACTATTTTATTTCATAAAACTCTATCAAAATTTGCTGGATTCAGTGGACCTCCTCGGATTGTGGGGTAATGCCCTACCTTACTATCTTCTCCCGTGGTTCCCTAGGGTTCTACCTGGACCAATTTGGGAACATATGTTCATGCAAGTCATCACCAGCTATGTCAATAATGTAATTGAATGCAACATGCATTGACTGCTTCGTTAGTTGAAAGGTAAGCCTATATGCCTAACTTAGCGATTTCTGAAAATCTAAATTCGCGACGAGCTAGGTCAATTCCCAACCTGGGTGCTGATTATGTATCTCAGTTGCATCATTTGCGTTTGCTATCTCTATTGTATTTTTGTTGATCACTGGAGATAGCAAACACAAATGACATTATTTGACATCTATTTGATGTAGACTTTTCCATTTTGAGTTGTCAACTCAGATACATAATCAGCACCCTAGTCTAGAACTTATTTGTATAATGAATATGTTTGTCTGTATTTCTTTTTTTATGATATTGGAAGGCAAACAAGCAGACAGATGTCCTGTGGTAAGAAATAGAGACAGATACCAATGTTGGTAGTGGTGAAAGCACCATTACCACCATTGGTGTCTGTCTCTTTGGCAAAGGCCAAACTGAGGCCGGGATATTAGGCCTCGAGCAAAAGTAAGTTAACCGACTACCTTATCCTCCTGACCGAAACACGTCAACGGCAAGCACTGACGTCATGGCAGTTGGAATAGGTAAGGCGGTGGTACCAATCTGGCCGAGTCGCTGCGAAATTGTACCTCCTTGTGAGATGTCACGGTGTTACTGACGGCAAGCCTATGCTCGCTTTATACGAGCTGTCTGGCAAGAAGGCAGACGGTCTATTCTGCAAAGGAGCCCGGACTAACGTCGGAAATTTCTGGGGATATTTATCAAATTTATTACAGTATTTAAACAGAATATGTTTTCTAGAATGTATTGTAACAAAATAAGAAAAAATAAGCAATAACTGTCATTTATCTTCCTTTCTTTCTGTAGGTTTTAGCATTCGTGTTAACATTTTGTACAAGTAAAAATTTGCATCAAATTTACCAAAACCGAGATTAAATTAAAATTAGTCAATAAATTATGTCAGGGTCTTGGGTAAAGCGGTGGCCTCATTACTCAAGTTCATATAGAGATATTTGGCGGTATCGAGGAAGGTGGCAACGCTAATTTCTTCGCGATTATTTCATTTGTGCATTTTCACTGAACAAAATTGTACAAAATGCCACCAAAATTGAATAATTTCACTCAATATCAACACGAAATTCAAAAATTATGTTTAATTAATTTGTCACTTATCAGTGACTATAACTAAGACTACGTTTAGGGTAAAGCCAGGTTGTTATTATAGTTTGTATCACAGTTATTCCTCTGTAATACCAGGTTAAACCTTGGAGCACCTTAATAAGACGGTATGTATAAACTTACAGTGCGCGTTGAACTCTAATCTATTGAATTTGTTGGCTTCGCTATCTTCTTGTGAGATGGGTTGGTTTGGCGACATGACGTCTGAAGACTTGCTATCGGTATTGGAGGAAGCAGTTTCTGTTGCTGGAATTGTAGGCGTCGAAGGCATCATGGTGACGGCATTTGTGTTAGTGACATTACAGTTTACTATGCTTTTGTAATCACATACTCCCAATCTCTGAAAATAGAAGGACCTCTAAAGTATCTTAATATTGGAAGTCTACGGCGATAGTGTTAACAACTATCACACAATATAAGTACCCTCGGCTAATTATGTATTCTGGTTATTCCTTTGCCTATCTCTTCGTTAATAAGGGGTGAACTTTGTAATTTTCCAAATTTGTTTAATCTATACTTATAAAATAACATGTCCTGACTGACTGAGTCATAATCGCCGAGCACAAACTATTAAAGTTACAGCCATGAAATTTGGTGAATAGCGTTGTTTTATGGAGTAAATATCCACTGAGAACGGAATTATGGAAATTCTTCATCTAAGGGGGTGAAATAGGAGTTAAAAGTATGTATGGAAGATAGTCATTTTTAAGTCAGAAACATGAAACTTTATTTTTTGGGCTACCTATTAAAAATGAGCAGATACGATATTAGGCGTTTCTGGAAATTCTATCCCTAAGGGGTTGAAATAGGAGTTAAAAGTTTGCATTGCAAACCCTCAGTTTTTAAGTTAGCAACATGAAACTATATTTTGGGCTACTTATTAAAGCATTTCTGGAGATTCTACTCCTAAAGGGTTGAAATAAAAGTTGAAAGTTTGTATGAAAGTCCTTTTTAATGGACTATAGATTAAAATAAAATATAAGTTTTAAAACAGTAAAAAAATATTCATACAGTTTTTAACTCAACTTCAATTCAGTAAACATATTAATTGGACGCGAGTAAAGCCGCGGGTAACAGATAGTGTTATGATATACGTTCAGACCGCTCTTCTGAATTGAACATATGACGTTACCATTAAATGTTACTAGTGCAACGCTGTGGCCTAGACCACAGACCATATTTGCAAGTTTTGCGAGGTACTTAAGGAAAGTGATTCGTTATGGAACATGACAATCGCGAGAGTCGTTTTATTGACGGTGGTATATAATTCGAGGAAACTGTTGAAATGTCACCGCCTACTTGACTTGTACTTTTTTGTAAATTTCTTATAGATTAAAACGATTCTTACCTCGCCTGATGGAAAAATTAAGAAGGAATGGGGTGTATATTATATAGTTATAGATAATGAAAATCAGTCTGAAGTAAATTCTTCTCAATTAAATATAAAATTTGAAGCGCGGCATATTTAATTTTTATTTGTCAACTTATGCTTTGACAAAAAATTTACACAATCCGTTTTAAGTATTCATTAAAGAAATAAGGAAGTAATTGTTGCAAAGTTAAATGCCAAGTAAGTGGTATTTCAGGTTAATTATTTATATCCTATAGACATAACAATACCGTTTCACAATGTTTGCGGAAAACTCAATGGACTAAACCAATTTTGTTCTTTCATGACACGTCATTTAGTTAAAAATTAAACGTTAGGATAATTTTTATTCTGTTAGATCAATAGGCTCCCACGGGAAAAGTAAATAGTTCAACAGCTGTCCTATCAATGTTGTTCATCAATCTGCAATTTAGACGAAGTTAGTGAACATTTCTATGGACAATAACATCTCGCCTTTTTAATTAAATACAACCATGAACTAGGCCAGAGGTTCCCAAACTCTTTTCGTCTAACGCCCATTTTAAATGTCAGTAAGCTTGTAACGCCCCCTACTTTTTTATCTTAAAATCCTCAATAACGCGTATATCTCGCTTGGAATTTAATTAAAACTACATTCTAAACGAGACTTTTCTTAGCAGAGAGAATGATAGTAATGTAACTTGACAATCTCCAGCGTGTCTTATTTAAAACCATTATCCTATTTTATCATATAAGTTATGTTTCTACAATAGTATATGAATATGGATGTGTAGCCTGAAGATCTTAATTTCGGTGAATTTTGAAATATGAAGTAGTTTGAGTTTCATGTCACCCATCGCCACTTTTATTTTCTGGGCCTCTTGCCTGGAGGCGTCCAGCGCCCACAAGGGGTCGGTATCGCCCACTTTGGGAAAGACTGAACTAGGCGAAGACAATAAGACTCACAATGTGATAGGTGACAAGCCATTGATATTATTAACTTTTATATAGTTATTATATACACTGCTTAAAATCATTGCAGACGAGAGTGAACACTATTCCTATTTGGGCTATTTGGGCTACGACCTATCTGCAAAAAGCTCACAAAACTTGGGACCCACCTTTAGGACATTACACTTTTACCAATATGAATGAACGACTAAGCATTATATTATAGCATTTTTATAGATAAGTGATTTATTTATTTAATTATGTCGTATTACCATTACTAGTGAATTCTGGTTTCAAATATTCCAGGTAATACTTTCTCATAACTTTTTGACGTTTCGTGCCATCCGAACTCATTGAAGGCATTTGGAATTTGTCGCTTTTGTCACTTAGAAGATCATCTGTATTTCAATACTATTTTCGCAATTAACTGTTGGCTCGATCGGGTGGTGTGTTTTTCTACAGACAGGACCCACTCAATATTCTCTCGCAACCCACTGGTGGGTCGTATAGTTTGGATAACCCTGGCATATAAGAATGCTTTTAGGGATTCTTCAAATAGTGTAGCTATTATAAAAACGGACGATAGCAAAAAAAAAATCACTGGTGGTAGAATGCTCTCTAGTAACTTGCTCGGGTGTGGATTTACGGCTTTGCTTATCCCTTTCGTCATAATGACCTTATTATGTTCCGGCCCAAAGGGTAGGCTATCCTCCAGTATGTGTGAATGCGGATTACGATTAACGACTAAAATATTTCGTTGTGTTTATTTATTACCAATTACGTAATGAAGAAAATTACTTTCGAATTGATTTTATTTATTTTGTACATACCTCATTATAGGCAAGGTCTTCAGGACATTTGAATCTGACAGGTGTGCTGTGAACGCAGACGAAGAACTCGCTGCAATCTTCTTTATTTCTATAAGCTTCAAACTCATTGGCACAATGAGGTTCCAAGTTCTCTGGAAATATACAAAGATATGATTTTAAATAAGATATTGACCTAATCATTGTAACTCTTGACGACTAATGCTCTTCCTAATTAACCGTGTTGGTCCAGGCTCCTTTGTAGAATAGACTATCTGCCTTCCTGACAGGCAGTTCGTAAAAGGCGAGCTTGCAACCCCTTCTAATAATTTTCCCTTTTTCCTGAGGTTAACTGGTATAGAATGTCGTTAAGCTTTAAGTTAACAAAAAGTTAAGCCCTTACATTTATTTGTGCAATAAATTTAAGTAAACCAATATAGTGAGTGAGGTCCTATTGTTAGCTTGTTTGTTATTTTTATTTTGCTAGACAAATAAATTATATCCCGAGAGCAATAATACAAGATCATATCACAGATAACTGTTTGTTTAGGCTAAGATTAGGTTGAAAAACGTATCATCTGAGTCCTTATTTTTACCATTTTAGGTGTGTGAGGATGATATTTTTCCTAAGTCGGAAAATGAAAACTTAGTTCAGTTATTTTTTCCTATGCAATATTATTTTAACGCAGAATTTGATTCTAATGTTACGCCATCTAAAGGCCAATATTGATAACCTACTAAGATGAGATAGATTAGTTGCCAGGCAACCACTGATATTTTTTAGTTAATAATCAAAACACTTTAGCAACAAAACTCTAGTACTATATCTACCTGTAGATATGTTATTAGCAATGCCCATAAATACTCAAAAATGTAGTTTTTTTCTTATTATTTTCTATTTTTTTCTGGAATCCTATTATCAGATCTAGACTTGTTAGCAATGGGACTACATATTTGCAAAACGCTCTTTCAAGTAAAAAAAATAAAATCGGTTACAAAATTACGGTAAAGCCGATTAACATACATTAAAAAATAACCACAGGAGTCGAATATAACCTCCTTTATCCAAGTCGGTTACAAAGTAAGTTTTATTACTTATTATAATCTAAACAATACAATATCTATCATACCGACCATATTTTACTCTTCAAGGCTTGTTTAAATTAAGTTTATAGTTGTTAACATCCTTACACTTTCCACTTTACAATAATTAATGTTTATTAAAATTAATTATATTAATCACAATAATTATCACTTTAATATAGCAATTTGACCTTTATATTAATTAAATATTGTGCAAATTTCTGATGAAACCTAGCCTAGGTCGTACTTTCAACTCTGTCCATCCATTGGCCTAATTTATGACAATGTCACAAAACTATCGAAAGGATTACGCGTAATGAATTTTAATTTATTAGTTATTATCGTTAATTAAATATTTTAGCAATATTAAGCGTCTTATAATATTATTTGGTAAGTGACGACTCTTGATCATTATTATATTACATATTTAACAATATTTATGCATATAATATAAATACAAATATAAATCTATAGAAATAGATAAAATTGGATTGTTTGTTTTGTAATATTAAAATAACCGTTTTTTGCTATAAGTTTATACGGTATATCTGCCAAATTTTTTTGCAATTTTTGTCTGTATGTTTGTTTGTTCCCGTTTATCTATAAAACGACTGAACTAATGTTAACGAGACTTTCACTGGTAGGTAATGTAATGTAATAAAGAATGACTTTTTATGTTTAATTACAAAAATATCCATGCGAACTAAGTTTTGTCAAGACCCAGACATATACAAATCCAAGTTTATCTCCTAAACGCCTGCCTCAGTTGCTTGTTGGAACCTTAGACGAATAGGCCTCATTGACTATAAGGCAGGCATAAAATACCTTAGATGGTGAATTTGAAGCGACCTTATCTCGCTCCTAGCTAGTCAGCTTGAGAATCATTGTATGGTTTTAAGTCGGTCCCAGTCCGATATAACCTGGTGCTCTCCCCCGAGAGTGGCAGGTATCCGTGGAAAATTTTCCATACGTTAAAAAAGAATTAAAATACCTAGTATAGACTTTTCATTCATTCACAGTAGCAGGTAATTCCTGAAACACTTTGTCTCAATAAGTACGACTATCTCCACTTGTCTAGTGAATGTGGAGCCAGGTAGCTAGGTTTGTAAGATATTTGGCACTCGATATTCTCTTTCTACCTCGTAAGGGATTGGGCGTGAATACATGTATATGTTAAGGTAGGTGTGGATAGTGCGGTTGTTATGTATAATTACCGGGAACTATGCATAATTACCAGTGCTCGTGGTAAAGGTTGTAAAAACTTTCGAATTAATCACATTTACCGGCAATTACATAAAATTACCATACCTATACGAATCTTGTCTTTTCTTGCAACCATTAAGTAAATTCTGCAATGCAATGTATTGTGAGTAGCTAATTGTACACTAAATTTTAAAAGAGGCTTAAATCAGAGCCTTAAATTGATAAAGCAGAATTAGCAATTTGGGCTTAGACTAAAAATAGCGTCTTAATACAAAGGTGGTCAGGTGAAACAGCAAGTCATTCAATAAAACTTAAAAGATAGCGATTATGGTACGTTTATGACATGGCCATCTACATACATGGTAATAGTGTTATGTTTATGTGGACGAGTGTACTTTTTTACGGTGAATAATAAAATATCTGCATACATGGTAATAGTGTTATATTTACGTGAACGAGTATACGTCATTAAATAAAAAAGTGAGAGTCAGTTATATATCTTTCAAATTTGATTAAACATCGTTTACGCCAAGTATCTTGAGTGGTAGGCAGAGAGTGTTTAGTACCAAGTGTCGCTATCCTTTGTGACCTGACTAACTCTCTCCGTATCCACTACAAATCGTTTTTCATACGAACACGGCAATTTAGATGCATGGAACATCAATTTAGATCTCTAGACTATTATCTGTTTTGTTAATCTTTAATCTGGCATTCTTTCCACAACAATGAATGGAGCATGCCCTTTTCTATTTTATAACACTTTCTTTTAGCCCCACTCTCTCCTAGATCTCACTGTTGCGAATGAGTCAGTCAGTCAGAATGTAATTTGATCGTTTCGTTACTACAAGAACTGTATTGTAAAAAAACAATGAAAAATGAATAAAATTTTGTCTTAAGCCTACGTGATGGTAACGAAACATTTAGGTCAGAATCAGAATCAGAATCAGAAAAATCTTTATTCACTTGCACCATACAAGTTTTATTTGTGCGCGTCGACTTTTTTTTTAAACTACCACCGGATCGGAATCGTGGCAACACACTGAGAAGAGAAGGTTGTATATTTTGACTAAGGACTAAGGTGTAGAATATATAAGGTTAGGGTTTGTAGAGTAAGATCGTAAGAGCTAGAAGCTTGGCTCTACATGAAATTTGACAACTTTATAAGTGCGAGGCCATTTGGTATCGTTTCGGCTATATTTTACATGAAATGTTTCTTATGTTGGTTACCCAATTATCTACAATTTGGTCCTATAACATTTTACCCGTGTTGGTCCAGATCCTCTGAGTAGAATAGACCATCTGCCTCTCTGCCAGGCAGAACGCGAGCGCGGGTTAAAACAAAGGTCATTACCAACAAAGACCACTATTGTCAGAGTGCTGTGCAGCAAGTTGTTCGAGTAGGGATCCACCGCCTTTTTTATTCCTGCCACCATAACGGCTTTGTCATATTTCGGCTTGGGTTGGGTACCCGGTTGACTTATACAACAGGCCTAACATCCGGGCCTTAGGACAGCGACGCACCTGTAACAGCTACGGTGTTTATAGGCGACTGTTGTCTCTCACTATCAGGATAGCTGTATGTTTAATCGCTGACCTCTTACAAAAAAAACATAAGGAATTGAGTAGGTAAGTAAGATAAGTTCTTATCAAACTCTTACCTTTTATTTTTCTATTTTTGCAGTTGACTTGGTAGGGATAATCACAGTACCCATTCTCCGAAAACAGTAGACCAGCAGGACATTCCTGTTCAAATGCCCATCCATCCCAGCAGTTTAGAAAGTTGCTGCATAAATTCGGTGATGGGATTTGAGCTCGTTTTCCTGCGCAAAGAGGATCCGCTCTCACCACAGGATGTCTTGATGATAATAGGAACAGCTTATTTTGGTATATAGGATCTGTATCAATTTGTTGGATTACCGCTTCTGAGACTGGTACCATATAAGCAATTTGTGTTGGTCCTAAAATGGTTTGCTAAAATAAATTTAATTGATTAGGCGTTTGGTAAAGTGATCTTTTTTTTTTATACAAGAGAAGGCAAACGAGTGATCACCGCCGCCCACGGACATCCGCAACACGAGTATCACAGATGCGTTGTCGACCTTGAAGGAATGAGTATGCTCTTTTCTTGAATATCTATTTTTTTATGTCCAATATCATCCAATATCGACCAGGGCAAACAAGCAGACGGATTTCCTGATGGATTAAGAAATTCACGCCACCTAGAGACACCAAAGGTGGTAATGGTGCGTTGCCAACCTGAGGCCGGGATGTTAGGCCTCGAGCAAAAATAAGTTTACCGGCTACCTTACCCTCCGAACCGGAACACGT